>CAUYQV010173788.1:0-17810 GCA_963574575.1 Galagoides demidoff | reverse complement strand
CTCAAGCTATTCCCCTGGGTAGAGTGCCATGGCATCACAGCTCACAGCAACCTCCAACTCCTGGGCTCAAGCAAGTCTCCTGCCTCAGCCTCCCAAGTAGTTGGGACTACAGGTGCCCGCCACAACACCCGGCAATTTTTTGCTTGCAGCCATCATTGTTGTTTGGTGGGCCCGGGCTGGGGATTTGAACCCGCCACCTTAGGTGGATGTGGCTGGCGCCTTAGCCGCTTGAGCCACAGGCGCCGAGCCGAGACCATTCTTTAAAGTGAAGTATTGTAAGAATGGCAAAACAAACACCATATGTACTCATTATTAAATTGGAACTAATCAATCAACACTCATGTGCACATCTGGTAGAAAAAGTCAACAGACATCAAGCAGGTGGGAAGGGGCAGGGAGCTAAACTCACCCCTGACAGGTATAATGCCCACTATCTGGGTGAGGGGCACACTTATAACTTTGACTCAAACTGTAAAAAATTATGTGACCAAAATATTTTTACCCACAAACAATTCTGAACATTTAACAAAGAGGCTGAAATTATCTGTAATTCTGCCATCTGGACTTAAAAAGAATTCTGGGCGTGTTTCATAGATGTTTTTTCCCCATAAGCAATAACTTTCTTTTGGAGATTTAGTACACTGAGGCTTTTCTGCAACTTTGCTGGGTAATTGTGGCTGACTTTCCAAATCGTGTCTGTTCAACCAGCATAATGAATGATACTTAAAGTTCGTATTGTTGCTTTAACTTACAAACCTTGAGAGCATTCAGTTCTTTTTGCTGCATTCTTGATGTTGTAATTTGCAACAACAGGTCCTTATTCTGAAAGTAGTTTATTGAAAGATGCCTCATTTACTGTTCTTCGGGGTGTATTATTACTGTATAATACTTGTGAGTTTTATTATCCTTGTCATCTTTTGACATACATATTCAATAGCTGATATTTTTAGGGTCCTATTAATGTTATTAAATGGTATTATGTGTTTGGTTGATGTATCGTTACACAGTTACCTTTCAGATTTATATCTTTAATCTCAAAAATTAACTAGTATTCCTATTTTTTAAAAAAATGCTAACAAGGTAATTAAAAATATAAATAAACCAAAGCCAAGGGATTTTGGAGGACTTTATGGCCTGATACTGGCTTGGCAAAGGGGAAATAGATGGGGAAAAAGTTGTTCTAGGGGACCTATTTGTACCACCACATGGGTATACAACTGGTTTACCTTTAGCACCTTCCTGTAGTGGTCGACTATTACTGATAAATGAGAAAATAGCTCTACTTAGAATTTTGACATATAAATTTCATTTTTTTCTGAATACATTTTCTCACTTTTTCCTTTCTCTTTCATCCTGAACAACTCTGCAAATCTGTGAAACATTTTATGTTTTGTTTCTGAAGTTCATTCATTCGTACTCTCGGTTAACCAACATGCATTTATTTGGTGCCTGCTCTCCTGAAAATAAAATGATGACCGAGGCACTGGGGATGCCATGCTGGGCAAAACCTGAGAGTCTTAGATTCCCTGGGATGTGCAATCTAGTGGCAGGAGGCAGGCAATTATCAACTGATCCCTGTAATGATCTACGATTACAAATTGGTACTAGTGCATTGGAGAAGAGGATTAAAGTTCAACGGGAAAGTTAGGAACAGTATCCTGGCCAGAGATGGGGTTGGAGTCAGAGAGGATTCTCTGGGCAAGTAAAGTCGGAGCTGGGAGCATAGGATGAGTGAATAGCAGGTGAAAGGTGAAAGTCTGTGGGGAGGCACTGGGGCATGAGGAGGTGTTCCAGACAGAGGGAACCAGATTTGAGCCCAAGAACTGGACAAAGCACCGAATGATTGAGCCACTGGAAGAAAAGACACGTGGCTGGAACTCAGAAAGCAAGGGATAGAGTGATACGAGACAGGTATCACTCTACAAGCAGTAGGGGGAAGATGTAAGAAGCTTCATTTCATTCTTTGGCTCTTGGTTTATTTTGTGATACTGTCTTTTGCATACATGACTTGTGGCTCTACGTGTGGCTCTAATTAGGATGTTGTGGTGGTTAATTTTATGTGTCAACTTGGCTGGGCTGCGGTACACAGATATTTGGTCAAACAGTATTCTGAATGCTTCTAAAAGGGCATTTTTAGATGAGATTAACATTAAAATTGATGGAATAAAGCAGATTGCCCTCCATAATGCCAGTGGGCCTCATGGAATCGGTTGAAGGCTTGCATAGCACAAAAGGCAGGCCTTGCCTGAGCAAGAGGAAATTCTGCATGAGAAGGCCGCTAGACTTGAACCACAATATTCACTCTTTCTTGAGTCACCAGCCTACCAGCCCACCCTGAAGATTTTGAGCTTGCTAGCCTCCACAATCCTATAAGCCAATTTTTTTTTTTTAAATTTCAGGTTAATGTAAGGGTATAAACAACCGAATCACAATATTTGAATTTGTTAGGTAGAGCCCCTCTTGTAGTTATGTCCTATACCCAAAAGGTGGGCCATACACCCCTACATCGTGCCCATTCAGTGGGAGCACCCCAAACTCCACCTCCCTTCTCTCCCCTCGCTCATTGCCCCTCCAACCAACTTAAAATGAGTTTCCCTCCTGTGTGGGCATAGATCAAATTGTTCACTGGCTTCATATTAGTATTGAGTACATTGGATACTTGCTTTTCCATTCTTGTGATACTTTACTGAGAAGAATGTGTTTCAACTCTATCCAGGTTAATACAAAAAATATAAAATCATAAGGACATTTCTTATATTTTTATTTATTTAATTTCAGGTTAATATGAGGGAACAAACAATAAGGTTAAAATGTTTGTGTTTGTTAGGTGAGGTCCCAGCTGTAGTTGTGCCCTCACCCAGGAGGTGCAAGAGCACACCAATCCCTCTCCCCTCAAATGCCAATTTCTTAAAATAAATCTGTCTCTCTCTATATGAAGCCTGCCAGGTCTATTTCTCTGGGAACTGATACATAACATTACCTTGCTGAACATGGAGACTGTGTTTCTCTCATCTTTGCAAATTCCTTGTCCTTTGTACTTTGCAAATAGTGACTTTTCAGAAAACTGGTATTTCATACATATGCCAGTTTTCTGACTATGATGCTATTTGTGCCATACCTAAAATATAATTTACCAGTTATAAAAAAGTTATTTTTCAAATATTTATTAAAAACCCCATATCTATGTAAGTTAAATAAGCTTCCTTATCACATATTATACATTCTCAAAATCTTTAGTATGCTGTTAAGTGGTGTGACAAAGTTAGATACCATCAAATTTTCATAAACCTTTTAGTGGAATATCTTAGGGGACTTGTGTTTTCAGCATTTGCTTTAAGTCGTATTAGAGAAAATGTTTATTGAATCAGAGAGTAAGTCAGAGAGTAAATCATTCTCCTTTGTCTACACTGGAATCTAACTGTGTATGTTTCTGAATTCAGTGGGCGGGGGGTGGGACTTCTTATTTTATTTTGTCTTGGATTGCTGAAGTTGTGGAGACTTGGTAATGAGTCCTTTGACTAGAACTTCACTGAGGTGGTCTTTATCTTGAAGAAATTTTATTCTAGGCAGGGTTATAAGACACATTCAGGAGTTCTTTTTTTTTTTTTTTTGAGACGGAGCCTCAAGCTATCCGCCTGGGTACAGTGCCATGGCATCACAGCTTATAGCAACCTCCAACTCCTGGGCTCAAGCAAGTCTCCTGCCTCTGCCTCCCAAGTAGCTGGGACCACAGGCGCCTGCCACAACGCCCAGCCATTATTTGGTTGCAGCCATCATTGTTGTTTGGCGGGCCCGGGCTGGGGATTCGAACTCGCCACCTTAGGCATACGTGGCTGGCGCCTTAGCTGATTGAGCCACAGGCGCCGAGCCACATTCAGGAGTTCTAATGACCGTGTGGGAAGTTGCTAAGGTGTTTACAGGTAAAAGGGAAGAGAAGAAGAAAATATCAGGATTCTCTAGACCAGAGCCACTCAAAATGTGGTCAGTGAGTTTATGTTGGTCCACAAACGGTCTTACTCAAGGTCTGCACAGAAATTGAGAGGAAGTGTGAAAACTCTTTTATAACAGTCAAACAGTAATTTATGTCTGTTGATATAATCTGAAAAATTTAACAAGTATTTTGTTTATATACCTTTTTAAATATTTTTCTAGTAGTTGATTTTAATTGGGTTTTACAAAATTATTGATCTGTGCTAGATTGGAGGTTAAAATAATAAAACAAAGAAACAAAAACCCAGTTAATCACCACTGATAGTTTGATAAGCACTGACTGGTGCAGACTGGTTGAGAAGAGTTACCTGGAGGAAGACAGAGGGCCAGAGGAGGTCAGCCTGGGGAATGATCTTGACACATGAAGTTCACTGAATGAATGGGTGTGCAGAGGCCAGCCTTGATGGGTGGAGAGGCAAGGCAGAGGAGAACCCTGAAACTCACTTGTACAGCCTTTACAGAGATAGAGCTTGCCGACTTGTGTTTCTTTCCAGATGGAAAAGTTCTATGGACCAGCAGCATTAGGAGGCTTAGCTGAATTTTGTTACCTGTTGGGAGATCATTCTAGCTGTGTACCAATTATAGTATGAGTTTTACTGGTCATTTCTAAACAGGAATGTTAGTCTGAAGGTTGATTATTCTTCATATGGTCATGTGGGCATGTTATTTGGCAGGGAAAACTCTAATTAAAGTGTTTATAGTAAGCCAAAGCTAATTCACTGTTGGTGGTGATCACCTGATTGCAAAATAATACTGCCATTGCTTTTCCTCTCTACCCTGCCCCTCAAATCCTGAGTGGACTTGAGAAGAGCATTTAATCTGATCTCATCTAGGAGGGAGAAGGCACTCGTCAAGTTCAGACTCCTGCCAGAAGTATATTCTTTACAGAATATCCATCATCATGGGTTATTAAAATGATGATTTGTCCTGGCAAGTATATTACCTGGTGTCCTAAGAGGTTTCAGGGGTAATGTTATATGCTCTAAAGCAAAAATTCCATCTCAATGAAGAGAATGCTTATAAAACCAATATTTTAGGAACCTGGAAAAAGCAAATGGAATACAAAACGCAACAAATGTATTCATAAAAATGACAGATAGTAATGTGATACTGTTTTTCTTTTTTTGAGTTAGTGAATTGACTGTTTACCTAAGCCAAATTGTATACTTCTCCTGTTTTCTGATGAGTTGCAAATGTGTAACATTTTAAACAAATTTGAATCAAGTGAATCAGGTGACTCTTAGTTTGCAAAGTACAAATAATAAATTTTTAAATATAATTCTTTTAGTCGTTGATTTTAATTGGGTTTTACAAAATTATTGATCTGTGCTAGATCGGAGGTTAAAATAATAAAACAAAGAAACAAAAACCTGGTTAATCACCCCTGCTCACTAAAGGTTTATTTTAATTGGTGTTTTTAGTTTTGCTTTTGTTGATCTTTAAACACTTTTTCTTTTTGTACCGTAATTTCACCATGTGATTTCCTGGTTATTTTTTTGTATAGGAAAGCTAGAGAACGTTTGGCTGTTTTAGTGAAGGGTTGATCAGTGACCTGAACAGGGAAGATACAAAAAGAGTTCTCCTATCTGGCTGCTCAAGAGAATGACCTGGGGGTAGACGGATGGATTCATTCATTCAAACAAGCAAGTAAGTAAGTAAAAATAACCAAATCTGAGCCTGACCTAATCCTTTTTAATCAGGCTCTTTTGCGAGATGGAGCTGGAACATAGATAATTTCAAAAAGTGTCACAGGTGGTTATAACTAGATGGAGAGCCACTGCCTTACCCAGAGCCACCTGCATGGCTTGGAACATCACACATTGCTGTCCTCTCCTGTCCTATGCCTTGCTGAGTTTTTGATTTAGTAAGGCTGGGGCTGGGGGCATGCATGTCTGGCAGTATCACAGGTGATGATGACTCTGACCCTGGGTCACTTTAGAGCTGTGACCTCTGTTCAGACTGAGCATGACCTTACTCATTGAGCACAGGAGCTCTGAGTAAGGGCAAATATCTTTCCACCGATAATCTTTAGGCACATCCGGGATCAGAGAGCACTAGCGCCTGCAGGGAGAGCTGTAGGAGAAACAGTGGAACTGGGGGAAAGAGCACTGTGAGGCATCTCGGCAGTAAGTAAAGATTTATATAAACCAGAAGAGCAGAGACAGAGATGTGCAGAATACCTGTCATCATGGGTTATTAAAATGATGGTGTCCTAATCCCAAATTCCACCTCGAAAATCACAGATCGATAGTTGTATCCTTAATTTTCAGGGTGTTTTCCTTCAAAGGTGGTATTAGTCAGTAATGGTTTGGCCCGAAACTCTTTATTTTCTTTCTATACAATCAATATTCCTTCAACACATGATACCCCATACACGGAGTGTGCTCAGATTGAGAGACTTCAAAATTTTTTAATTATTTCATTATTTACTCATATGTCTATCTCACCTGGTTTTACTCTGTGACAGACACTGTTAGTGACTGGCTATATATAAACCCAGAAGCATACAAAGTCTGACCATTAAATTCATCTTAGAAAAAGTGCTTACATACCTCATTGCTAAATATCACTATGGTCACGTACAAAGTACGCCCTTCGCCATGTGGTGACCATGGTGATGTTCAGCAAGGAGTTGATGTAGCGCTTTTTCTAGGATGAGTTTGAAAAACTCAATTTTCAAACCATGTACAACGATAGTTCTGATGGGCATTCCAGAGAAAGAGTTCCAAAATTGCTCTGAAGCATGGACTAGGCACCGGCATCAGTGTGTAGCTTCCCAGGAGGAGCACCCGGTGATGTTCGGCAGTGAGGTATGTAGCACTCTTCCTGGGATGAGTTTGTGAACTAAATTGTCAGGCCTCATATAACCTGGTGTAGGGATCAATAAACCTTTTCTGCAAGGGGCCAGATAGTAAGTGTATTGGATTTTGTAGGCCAGGAGAAAAACGAAGGACCTTGTGTGGATACTAAGATGACCACTTAAAACATTACCATTCTTAGCTTGGGTGCTGTATAAACACAGGCGTTGGGTCAGATTTGTCCTCAGTCTGATGTTTGTCCAACCTTGGTCAAGTGAGAAACATAAGTTGACATACGTATAGATACGGGACTGTATAAACACAGGCGTTGGGTCGATTTGTCCTGATGTTTGTCCAACCTTGGTCAAGTGAGAAACATAAGCATTAGTTAACATACATATAGATATATGACTGCACATTTTGTTAAGGGCGATAAAGATTTCTTAATTGTATATAGATAGGTTCTATGGGAGAGGGAGAGAGGGGCTATTATCTAGTTTAGCACTAGAGGTCAGGAAAAAAACACGTTGAGGAGGGGTCCTTTGCTCCGGGTATTCAAGAGTGAGTTTTGGGGTGAGCACTGAGGGGTGGGAGGAGTAGAGCATGTGGGATGGAGGAACCGAGGGCAGCTGGTGCAGCTGCAGGAAGCCATCACAGTGGCCGAGGGGGGGCTGGAGAAGAGGCAGGGCCTACTGTTCATGTTAAAACACTATAAATGTTTTCAGACAACAGAAACTTTACCATCATTTAGAATCTGAATGGGCATTGCAAGGTTTAATAGGGAAATAACTCATGATTTAGTAAAGGGATAAAGGAGAAATCCATTCAGTCAAGAGTTGATGGCTTCAATAACTTCTTGATGAGAAGGAAGAAGTTCCCTGTGCTTCTACAGAGCGCGTCCACAGGAAGAAAGAGAGGGAAGACTGTGAGCTAAGAGCTCCTGCTGGTTTGAAGCCAGGTACTAACTTTTAAATACTTAGTATCTACATAATAGGGTATTGTTGCTATTTAGAGAGGAGGAAAGGGAGGCATAGAGAAATTTAGTAAATTGCCCAGGATTATACCATATTATGTAGTAAAGTTAAGAATTAAACTTTTATATTCCGATCAGAACTCATGCTGTTTTTTTCCTTAGGAAAAAATATTGAAAAACAAAGGAAATAAATATGTAGGGAAAATGTAATTTGGTTCTTCCTAAATCAACAAAACCTTTTAACTTTTTAGAAGAAAACATATGTCCAAGACGACAAGTATCTAGCAGATGCAAATGTGTTACATTCTTTTACTTTTTTTCTCTGTGTATTTCGGGTAGATATAATTAAGTATTTCTTTCTGAGTTCCATGAGTCTCTGAATCTTTCTCTGTACAGATATGGAAGTTAGCCCATTTGATGATAAAAGTTCAATACTCCTGGCATGAATAAAATGTGTAAACATCATCCTGAGAAAGCAAAAACTTGAGCAGCTATTGGTTAATTTAGGCAACGGGCTCTGAAGATGCCACTTGTGCTGGACCCAGGGCTTCTCATGACTCTCATGTTGGATATGCTTTTCCCTCTCTTCCTTCCCCTCTATCTCCTGGTAAACTTCTTCTGTAGATCAAAGGTTGGCAAATTTTTCAGTAAAGTTCTAGATAGGAAATATTTTTAGCTTTGCCGGCCAGTCTCTGTTGCAACTACTCACCTCTGCTGTTGTAATGAAAAAGCAACTGTAGACAACACATAAGTGAATAATTGGGGCTGTGTTCTAATAAAACTTTATTTAAAAATGAAAGAAAATGAGGCAGATTGGCCTGTGGGTTGTAGCTTGCTGAACCCTGTTCTAGACCCAGGGTAAACGTTATACCTTAAAGCAGGCATCCTCATACTACGGCCCGCAGACCACATGTGGCCCACCTAGGACATTTATCTGGCCCACCCAGTGTTTTTGCCAACATTGCCTGTCCTGCTTAGCAGTCGATTCATCCCGGGGCCCACAGTCTGGCCCTCCAATGGTCTGAGGGGCAGTGAACTGACCTCCACCCCCTGTTTAAAAAGTTTGAGGACCCCTGCCTTAAAGGTGTGTTGGTGGTTCTTATTTGTAGCTCCCACATATAAACAGATTTCTTTTGTTTTGTTTTTTTGTTTCCTATCTCTGTGTTATCATATTATTTTTGCAAATCTATCTCTTTGCAAAGTTGTCTTTTCACCCTGGCAGGAACTTTTTCTAAGACAAATTTTAACTTGTATTTATCTAGTTTCTAAGTATAGCGCTTGGCAAGTTTCTCATTAAAAATGTGTTGGTGTGTTGAATGAAAACAGTGGACCATTAAATTTTCCATAAATGGCCAGAGTGATATTATGCATCCTACATGCCCTTCTAGAATCTTAGATACATGCCCTCCCCATCTAGAGATAATCACTTCCCCCTGTCCTCCAACCCAGGTTGGACATGTGACTGCCTCAATGCATAGAACAGGGCAGGAGGCATGCTGCATGATGGCTGAGACTAGGTCATAAAAGACAGTAGAGCTTCCATTTGGCTATTTTCTTCTCTCTTAGGACTCTCATCCTTGGACTCCCGCCTTCATAATGACAGCAAACCCAAACTACCTCAAGAGGAGTGAGTCTATGTGGAATGGTCCACAGGCAGAAGGGCCAAGACTTCCCAGTTGGCCATTCTCAGCAGCCTCCCGACATGCAAGCTAATAAGCCTTCAGGGATCCCAAGGAGATAGATTCAGACAGCTGCCTGTTTTTTTAAATAAAGTTTTATTGAGATTTACTCATGTTCATTCATTTACATATTATCAATGTAATATGATACTACCTGTAACAGCAGAAATGAATAGTCATGACAGAGCTTGTACTTATATCCTACAAAGCCAGGAACACTTACTCTCTGGCTCTTTGCAGAAAAATTTTCTGCCTCCTGCCTCCTAGCCTTCAAGTCAGAAACAGCCATCTGGAGCACTGGAGCAGAGACAACCACGCCTACTGTGCCCTGTCTGAATTCCTGATCTGCATGAATCATGAGCAAATAAATGGTTGCTTGATAACATGACATTTGAAAATTATTATGCAATCAGAGTGCCTAGAACACAGGTAAATACAGTGCTTGGGAAAATTCAAGCTTTTGTTTGTTATAAAGCACTGGAAGATCTAACCTTCCTTCTTTCTTTCTTGTTCCTCCATCTCCTGACACACACATCCACCGAGACCTTTGTAGTCTTCAAATTCCACTAAAGGATAAGGACCATGACTACATAGCTTCCCTTTAGCATTTGAGATGAAGTCATATTTCCCTTTTAGAGAGCAAGTATTAGTTATAGATTAGCCTGAAAAAATAAGAAAGTTTTGCCCATGTAGGAAAATTTTAGTTTCAACTGTGCTTTCCGGATCTCCCAAACCATAAAATGTCATTTTACAGTTACTTTTTGTTTCTTAATCACTGTAAGAATGTCTAACGGACAAGTGTCAGCCTCCTATCTCAGAGCACTGGTAATTGTGGCTGTTTCTCATGCAGATAGAAATGTCATTACAATACTCAGAATTATGGTCTATATTTTCTCCTTTTGCCATTCATCAAAATGAAAGGTTTTCCTGAAAAGTATTAAAGGTTACACAATAAAATATATTCTGATGCTCCCTCTGAAATGTTTTAAGCATTTATTAAAAATAGGGCAGTTTGAGGTGAAAGGTCAGACAGTAATAATCAATTTCTTTACCACTGATGTGATTTGTATTAAACATTTATCATTTGGATGTCATTTCAGAAGGCTATGGAAATCATTTTTCTTTTTCTACATATCTTTTTGCAGTTGCCAACCATCCAGCAAAACAAACAGTACACCTCCCTTCTTCCATGTTTTATAGTATTTTATGGACTTAATTTTTCTGAAATTCTCTGTCCTGAGAAATTATATAATGTAGACATTTATAAATGTCTATGTAAATATAGATAGTTACAACATACAAGTGCTCATACAGTTTCCTATACATTCTAGATATCACAGTACATTTTTCTTTGATTCAGGTTATAACAAAATACAGAGAAGTTGGATATGTTTTCTCATTTTCTTGAGGGAAAAGGGACTGGAGAAGTGTCCCTAGAAAGCTTATTTTGAACCTGCCCTTCCTCTCTGAGTTTACCTTTTATTCTTTAAGATGAAGGTGAAGAATTCATGGTGGGTATGAGAGAAGAGGAGCGATGAAATGAACAAGAAAGCAACAGATAATACAGGCACACATTTATATGTGCACAGATGTTTAAATTTGAATTGTCTGTTAGAGTTTCTGGGAATACCTCACGGTGCCAGCATTCTCCTGCGTCCTTCTTTTCACCCATGGTGCCTGGTTATTGATTTGCTCTGAGGCTCTGAGAGTAATGTAAGTTAACTGCAGGAGGTAGGTCAGCGGTGGAGAGGAACAAGACTTTGGTTTCACATCTCACAAGCTCTGCATCTGAGCTCTGTTCCTTTTTAGATTCCACTCTTTGGTGAGTTGCTTATTTTTCCTCTATTTCTATAAAATGGGAATGGTACTGCCTACCTCACAGGGTCCTTGTGAAGATTCAGTGAGATACAGTTGTGCTAGTGTCATGCTTGTGTTCAGTGTGTTATAAACCACAGTACATGGCTCCGATGACTCCTCAGACTCCCTCTACCTAGGGCTCAGCTGCGGGTAGAAAGTGTTTACTGTTTTAAAGTCACAGTCAGAGAAGTCCTTGTTCTCCTATTTTGTGTTACATCATCCAGAAGTTGAAACCATTTAAGCATCATTTCCTTTAAACCCACTTTCTAGGATAAACATTAATGAAAATATGAATGTTACCTGGGAAGTACCCCTGTCCATATTCAGGGGCATGGATTGGAGCAGTGGCTTAGCTAACTCTTGCACAGGGTGATGTCACCCTGAGCAGGGTGAATGTTTCCACAGATGGAAGCACAGAGAGGGTGCAAACCAGAGAGCACTGCCCTGATCCTGTGGCACCCGAGGGCCTGGAGCAGAGAGTACTGAGAATATCCAGAGAAGAGATGCCAAGAAGATGTCAGCTGTTTAAAAGCGTCCTGTGAAGCAGGTGTCAAGGACAGTGTTGGCACTCCACCCAGTTCCCACTGGATTCCCATTTAACTTTGGTGTGGGCCCCTTTCCTGGATGATTTTGATTCTACCAACAGCACTCATAGCTTATCTTTGGAGGATTTCCCTTAGACTACTTGAGCCACTTTGCACTCACAAATGTCCACAAAGTGCCTGGAGACTGTGGGGGTTAATTTTATGTGTGCAAAAGGCAAAGGGAATACAGAAAGAGTAATGGAACAAGGTAGTGACAAGTACCAGTATGACTGTGTAACCAGTCAGAGAAATGAGAACTGTAATTGTCAGTAGTATTTCCTAATTTTGTCATGAATGTCTATATACATGTATGTGTGTGTATGTACATGTACACATATGTGGCAAAGAACATTGATTTCTTCCCTCTTACTCTCTTCTTGTGTATAGATGCACTGACTTTATGTCATAGTATGTAGGTATTGCTGGTTTTATATCTACTATTTCAGTATTTCAGGAAAAGAGTGAACATCTCAAGGACTTCAGGGAAGAAGTTAGTGTCTTTTCAGTTGTACACAGAATAGTTGTATCATGTTAGGTGAAATTATAGTCTTGTTATTACCTTTATTTGGGGATTAAGCATGGTTTAAGGACACACATATGGGTGCCATGTTGAGAAGGGCTGGATTTCTGATAGTTAATTTTATGTGTCAACCTGATGAGGCCACAGGGTGCCCTGATGTTTGGTTAAACATTATTCTGGGTGTGTTTGTGAGGATGTTTCTGGCTGAAATTAAAATTTGAATCAGTAGAATGAATAAAGCAGACTATTGCCCTCCCTAGTGTGTGACCCCATCTGATCCACTGAAGGCAAGAATAGAAGAAAAAGACTGAACCAGGGTAGATCTACCCCCACTAACTATGAGCTAGGACCTCTGCTTTCTGCAACTTTCCACTCAGACTCAGACTAATGCTACGTTGTTGGCTCTACTGTGTCTCCAGCTTGCTGACTGCAGATCTTAGAACTTTGCAGGTAACCAAGTGAGAAAATGCCTTACAATAAATACCTTCTTTCTATATGATATATAATTTATATGATAATGACAACTAATTCTATCTATCTATCTATCTATCAATCATCTATCTATCGCTCATCTAATGGTTCTGTTACTCTGGAGGACATAGACTAAGGCAATGACTCTTAGATCAATGAATTATGGTTCTCCCTAACCCTAACCCTACTGATAGCCCTAACCCTAAGCCTGACAACTCTAAGCCACAGCTTGTGCTCCAGAGCCCCTATGGAATCACTCTGGAGGTAGCCTCTGAACAATGTTACATGAGATTTGACTTTTGCTTGACTCTTTCCCCTCCTTGTGGTGCTTGTCAGTCTCCCCTGGGAACCCCTTCTTAATAAATCACTTGCACACAAATCCTTGTCCCAGGATCTGCTTCTGGGAAACTGACCAGAGGCTGGTTAAAAATAGAGTTTTCTATCATTAAATAGAACTGGCAAAATACACTTTAGAAAGGGAACACCAAAGAGAGAGAGGAAAAAAAAATAGACTGACAGGGTGAGGATGTTGAAGGATGAGGGCGTTGTCTGCAAGGGGATTTTGAAAGAAAGAGGTAGTTCAACTGTCCTGCTTGCATGGACCTACAGCAAGAGAGAAGCAAGCAGGAAAAAGAGGTGGGACTAAACAATATACAAGATAGAACAAAATTCTCCATGGAATTTTGTCTTATATTCACCCCAATAGGGATATCTCTCATTCTGTTTTAAGTTATTGCTATAACATCAACCATTTTCTTCTTTGGCTTGCTGCCTTAAACTTTTGTCTGCTATATACATAGCCCAGTGCTGGTAGCACTGGAAAAGGTAAAGAAAATAGGAGGTGGTGTCTGTCACGGGGAGTCCTGGAGCAAAAATATTGCCCTAAAGAGAACTATAAGCTGGACTAATTCATTAGACTAAGGAATGCTCAGACAGAGATGATTACAGGAAATACACACCACAGTGTTCAAATTCCCAGAGCATTCTGGGCGGTAGGTAGGTGTCCCATAGTTCATCAGGTGGAACTCTAACTGCTTTTATTTCCTTGGAAGGACTGAGTGAGCCCAGCTGACATCTGGGCTCTGCTTGCTTCTCTGTTATACTGAATGAATGGTCTATAGTTAACTCGGCAGGAAGCAAATATTTCTGGTTCTTTAACCTCAAAGGGTTTTATTTTCACCTATTTTCATTGGCACACCTTGAGGGAAAAAAAGCTAAAAATAGGGAAGAATGGAAAATTTACTTATTCACAGAGGGGGGGGGAGGACAGGAGGGTGCCTGCAAATACCCTCTTTCACATAAAGGAGAAAGAAGAATGGATTTAATTACCATGATTAGAACTCATTAAGTGCCTAATTCTGCTCTTCAGAACTAAAGGCCGTTTTGTAGGGTTTCAAACTCCAAAATCTTGCAAACCAAGGTAGAAAGGACAAATTCCTGTAAGCAATCAGTCTTTGACATTTTGGAAAGGATACAGGGGGAGACATATTGGTGGAGTCCAACAGAAAGAATGTTCCCAGGGTCCCTGTATATTTGTACACTCCCCAGTATGAATCACTCCCCAATTCTCTGAGTCTTCATCTGGCCATTGGGCAATTTCTCTTCTCCAACCTACTTTAAATGGTTGTCATGAAAAATCATATTAGAGAACAGATGGATGGATGAGCCCCACATCATAACTACTTAACAGGGTGGCTAGCAGATATTTAATAATTTCCAATGGCATTGCTGATTTTTGCTCACTCCCCAAAGTTGGCCATAGACCCATCTTTTTGCTCCTTTTTTTTCTCCCAAGATTCTGTTCTTGTCTTTGTCATAAATCAGCTAACGCTTCCTTTAAAGAAATATCTATATATCTACATTGATATATCTTAATTTGTTGCATAGTCTACAAATTTCTTAAAACAGATGATAGAAATGAAAGCACAGACCAATAATTACTAAGGGCACATGATTCAAATTTCTTCACTGAAGATTAATTTCTTTGGGTTATTTTAAAAACATCTGATAAACTGTGAATATCTCTTGTCAAAAAACATGTAGCTGATATGCTGTCTTTTCATCTGTGTTCCAATAAAGCTGCGGTCCCCAACCCCTGAGCAAAAGACAGGGACAGTCTAGTAGCAAGAAAACAAGCTCAAGGATCCCACTGATTCTGCATCCTGATGAGTCATATAATTATTTCATTATCTGTTACAATGTAGTGATAATAGAAATTAGGTGCACAACAAATGTCATGCCCTTGAGTCATCTTGAAATCATCCTCCCACCTCCCATCCTCCTGGTTCATGGGAAAATTGTCTTCCATAGTGCCAAAAATGTTGGGGACTGCTGCAATGGAGAGCACGACTAATTGATCATGGCATTTCTGC
Source organism: Galagoides demidoff (assembly GCA_963574575.1). Classification (NCBI taxonomy): domain Eukaryota; kingdom Metazoa; phylum Chordata; class Mammalia; order Primates; family Galagidae; genus Galagoides; species Galagoides demidoff. The sequence continues at coordinate 2,566 of CAUYQV010173788.1, read as the reverse complement.
CCACCATGTCCAAATGGAGACTCAGAATCCTCCTCGACACTGGAAACCACAAGAAAATGAGCAGAGTTGGGATTTGAACACAGCCTGTTTATAATTCTTATTCTAGAACTTGTCAGCTCTTAACACAGAGGTATAGGTGGGTTTTCATGTTCTTACAACATGATAGCGAGCTAAGAGGCTTTCACAATGGGAAGAAAACAGACAACATGATAAGTTTTGCCATGGTATGGGTAGAACATTTCAGAGTACTCTATAATTAATAATGGTCTGAGGGCAGAAAGACATTGTAAAGGGAAAAGAGGGAAGTCGGGAAACAAACTTCCACTACTTCTTACTTTAGAGCTGCCCTGTCCAGTATGGTAGCCATTGGGTATAGGTGGCAACTGAGCATTTGAAATGTAGATAGCCTGAATTTAGATGTTCTATAAGGGTCAACTGCAACACTGAAATTTGAAAGTGTGAAAAACTAGGTAAAATACCTTATTATACTGTTTTACATATAATTTTTATACTGTTTACATATTAAAATCATAACAGTTTGGATCTATTGGGATAAATAAAATATAGTATTAAGTTTAATTTCACTGGTTTCTTTTTTGCTTTTTAAAAAAGTGACTACTAGCAAATTAAAATTACATGTATCCTTCATTGTATTTCCATTATGTGGCTCTGGTCTGGGGAATGGGATTTTTAACTGGGTCCCAAGATCTCTAAAAGTATTCGTTCTTTGGGTTTTAGAAGACTGGGCAATTTCTGAAAGTGTCTGCTCTGTGTTATGCTCATGTACATATGTGAATGTTTCTGAAAGAGTAGCATTAGATTGTTATCAGAGTTTGTGATAGCAAACAAGGGTAATCACCATTGGTCTACCTTCCATGGGAGGATATGAGACCTGAAAGTGGGATTTTGGAAAGAAAAATGCAAGACCTTTCCTCACTGCTGAAATCCTTAGAGAAGAAATCCGAGATTCATTGTCATGAAGTTAAAACCATATCTAGGTAAGGGCAGTGGTTGGGTACCTTATTTATCATTTTATTTCTAGGTTCTGCTATCCCAAAAAGATTTTGTCATTTAATGTCTTTGAGGCCATTGACCATGAAAATTTAAAGGTCATTATTTTCTGCACAGATGTTAAGTATAGTTTTTGGAGTAAAACTGACAAGTTGAAACTTACTTGGAAAATGTATGTTCCTGGGGTGAGTCCTCCAGAAACAATAATATGAAAGCAAGTAGTTCGATTGTAAGGTAACCCAGGAAGCACAAGTGTGGGGATGGAGAGCTGAGGCAGTGACAGGAAGGAAGGCTGTTCAAGGTCAGTTAATGAGAAAGTTATTGCTGTGGGCCTTCTGGGGACCGCAGTTCATGTCTCAGAGTTGTCCTATGTGGAGGGCAAGGAAGCCACCAACTCCTATGTGTTAGTGGTCGAAGGTCATTTCCAGGATCAGAAACTTCCCAGATATTCTGTCTGCTGTATGGGAAGGTTCAGCACCCAACTGCAGCCAAAGAAATCACTGGGCTTAGGGGTGTAGTCACATATAGTCAGGACTGTCTGCTAGTTGGCAAAGGGTGAATGTCATGGGCATGTAGGTGGGTACTGACAACCTAATCTGAGTGTTGCATGGAGCAGTGTGGCTAGAAGAGGGTACTCTGTTTAGCAGTGAACAGGACAGCCATGTTTATTATAAGATAATCACCCCCCACCAGGGGATTTGGAAAACTGTGCATGTAGGAATTTCATGAAGATGGCAGTCTGCTTTCTTTGACAAAAAGAAAATTAATGCTACTTTTATAGCACAGGTTTGTTTACATTTAGACCCATCCAGACTAACACTGTTTTTCAACTATTGTTATGTGAATGAGTACTCACAGGAAAATGGATCTTCGAGGGTTGTTGAAAAACCATTTGAAAAGCTGTAATTATTGTAAAACAATTTGGCAAGGGTAAGATTTGTTGGTGGAAATGAAGAGCAGTTTTGGGGCCAAGAGTTTGCTGTTTTCCCACAAATAAGCTTAATGGAAAATAAAATTATTTCCTCTCCTTGGCTAACTTAAAATGTGTAAATAGTTCTCTGCGAGCAGTAAGGGCAAATTTTGTACCATTGCTGCTCCATCTCTAATATTGACAACACCAGAGTTTTAAAGCATTTTGGGAACTAAAGTGTGCAGCAAAGCGGAGGGGGAAAGATCCCAAGGTTTACTCTGCTCCACCTATTCTCCATCAAAAACCTTCAAATATTGGGATGGAATCGGTGTATATGTAGAACTGTTTTCACTTGGTCTACTAGAAATCGGAAGGGAAGCACTCCTTACATTTTTTCACTTAGTGAAATCCATAGTTGTCTTTTATAAAGTCATTTTATTCATTTTCAGGAACACTTTGACACTACCCTTTTTCTTTCTTTTTACTTATTTATTTATTTATTTTGATGTAGGTTTCTCTCTCTTTTTTTTTTTTTTTTTTTTTTTTTGACATAGAATTTTCTCTTTTGCCCCGGCAGGAGGGCAAGGGATTACTGAGACAAAAAGTGCACCCTTGAAAATATGTGCTCAATTGAATATCCCGCCA
>CAUYQV010173784.1:0-23469 GCA_963574575.1 Galagoides demidoff | reverse complement strand
TAGAGTGCCATGGCATCACAGCTCATAGCAACCTCCAACTCCTGGGCTCAAGCGAGTCTCCTGCCTCCGCCTCCCAAGTAGCTGGGACCACAGGCACCCGCCACAACGCCCGGCCATTTTTTGGTTGCAGCCATCATTGTTATTTGGCGGGCCCGGGCTGGGGATTTGAACCCGCCACCTTAGGTGTATGTGGCTGGCGCCTTAGCCGATTGAACCACAGGCGCCAAGCCAGCACCTCTTAATGTGGAACAGGTAGAAGATCATTCAAGGCATTTTCCTGTGAACAGAAACAGTCTGCTCAGTTCTCATAGAAAGCATAATGTCAGGCATAGTATGTAGTTAGAGACCTCAAGCAATATACGATGTATTCCTGTAAACACAAGCAGTGAGTGAAAAACATTTTTAAGAATAGTTTTCACAATTTTTATTACGGATCTAATTATTTGGAAAGGTTTCACAATTCTGTTCCCTATTTTAAAATGTTCAATGTTGGATAAAGTTAAAAAGGTGATTGTTTCTTTGAAGATAAAATTATTTTTTCATCCCCAAATTATAATGAGTGATGATAAATGATACCTAGGGTCCTGGTGCCTTTCTACTGATAGCATTCACAACTTAAGTGTTCTTATTGAAGGGTTTACACGCAATGAAATATTGTTTTAAGGAAAAATCATTCTAAATGAACCTTGCTAGAGTTCACCTTCTCAAAATGATCTATTCTGCAGTGATGCAGCAACTTAGACAGCAACTTTCTGCCTTAAATATTGTCAGTGAGGGAAAAAAAATGTCTTGAACAAATGTCTCTCCTCAAATGGGAGAAAGTGACATTGCCAGTGAATAGAGGTGTTGCCTCTTATCTGTGCTTAATAACCTCTCTCTCTGGCACCCATTCAGCTGCCATTTAGCACAAAGACACGTCTGCATGTCATTTAACAGGTCTGCATTAATACACCTAACCAATCAATGGCTTCAACCCATTCCACAAGGACACCAGTCTGTTACCATTACTAGACACTGTCAACAGAAAATGACACCAGAGTCACAAAAGGCAAAATGATGTCAGTGTAATCAGAGAGCAGACAAAAAGGCAAACAATGCCGCCCAGGATGGAAGTGTAACAAGGAGACACAGAGGTTGGCATAAGCCAGTCTTGGCAGGTCCCAGTGAAACTGGTTTGAAATTCAATGATATGAAACCCAATCGAATGACATAGACAATCAGAACTATTTCTCCCCCATTCAATTAAAATTGGTGACTGCTCTTGGCACAGGAAAATCTGTATCAAATTATTGGAAGAGAGTGCAACTTGAATAGATGTTATAGGAAATCAAACTGTTCTTCCATTCTAAGAAAAGCATCAGCATCTAAAATTGTTTCATTTTAAAATTTGCTTACTCAATTACTCTAGTTTTGCTTCCATGAAAATTTAAATAGACGTTTAAAAAGTCTTATTATATTAAGCCAATACCTTTGAATCAGTATATGTATACACTGACAAGATAGCTGTTCGCATTAAGTAGTGATACTAATGATGGATTTGTACAATTATGGATGTGGAATAGGCCTCAGAGATTACCTGGCCCAACCTGCTCATTTTACAGTTGAGAGAACTGATTCTAAGAAAGAGTGAGGGAATGCCCAGGAGCACAATGGCAAAGCCAGTGTTACGACTGACTTTCAGTCCAGTTTTCCTTTTTCCAAAACACTGTTTAAGATTCATGTTTTGCAATAATAATGCAATTTGTTTCTAGCCAAGAGATAGCATTTCATTAATTTTCCTATATATGCAATGCATGTTATCATGAAACAGTGAAAAGGGAAGGAATTACTTTAATTAAGTTACTTCAAATAGAGCATTTGTAAACAATGGAGTATCATTTACTGATGCTATATCCCCTGTAAGATTCCTCTCGTACTCCCCTCCCAATACTTGTGGAAGTGCAGTGCCTCAAAATGCTCGAGAGATGAACACCACAGCCAGGCCAGTAAGAGCTAGCCAACAGCAGCAAATACTTTGGCAAAGTGTCTGAGATGCCCTGCCCTGGATCCCTGCTGTAGTAATCTCAGATATTTGGCTGGTTAATCATTTAGTTTTCACAGGGTTCAATAATTTGGACTCACTTCTGGCATCGTATCACACATCTTTGTGTAGAAGTCCAGTGCTGGGTACGCTGCCCACTTGAGACATGTCTGTGGCCAAGTCTGGTTCACACTTCTTCCAACATGATTTCCCCTACCTCAATTTCTGCTAAGTCCTGTAGCTCTAGGATAGGATATACATATGGAGAGCCAGGTGGATGGGCCTTTTCCCCGGACACATGCCAGCTCCCTGCCTTGGGTTGACAGCTTTCCTGGTAGCTAATAATAAAACTTGGTTTCACTGCTTACCCTGCCTATCTTTACTATCTAAAAATGTCTATCCAAACCATTCAAGATCCATTTTCAAAAATATGAAATACCTTGTAGATCTTCTGCCTCTGACTCCAATGTTGACATGAGCGTTTAAAGACATCTACTTTGCTCTGCACTCTTCTTTCTATTCTATGCAAGGGAGTGGAGGTAATCATTTCCAGATATGTGAAAAGACTTGTCAGTTATCTGATTTTTTACTGGCTAAGACAATAATACTTTCAACTGATGTAGACAATTACTGTCATTCTGTGACAACAATTAAGACTAGTATTACCACCACCCATGAAGAATATGTTAGGTCTTGGTATGTGGAATTGTGTCATAGAAATATGTTTATTTACATAAATATATAAAATATCAAATATTCATATTCAGCGTACTCACACACCTTCCCCTAAGATTCTAATATTGTACTGCCCTTATTTCCTTCTCTCCATGCCTCAAGGTAGGTATTACCAGTTTAGAGGGGAATTATACACATAGTATCCTAACCTCTTCTTCCTTTTTCATGTCTCTCTTCCATTTGTCTCTCCCAGCTCAGACAATTTCACTTTGAAACAATTTCTTTCTCATGTATTAATATATATTCTTCCCCATTTTCTCTATCAGGACGCACTCTTTTCGCCTTTACTTCAAGGAACTGTCTTTTATTTATCCTCTAAATTTCATGATTAAGCACACACTTGTACACAGAATTATAGTTATCATAGATAGCGTAAGGATACTTCCAATTATATATATATATATATATATATTCTTACATAAGGAGATTTTAAAAATTTCAAAAACAAGTTAGAAAAAAATGACAAATCAAGATGTATGCTGTTTAACAGTGAAGTTATGCTGAGTCATCATAAGTCAACTTCTTATGGGTAAATACAATTAACCGAAATTAGTGACTTCCCTATGTGTACCAAAATAGAATGGCTGTTAAGACAGGGGTCTCAAATAAGACTTGATTCAAAATCTGGATCTACTACTAACTATCATGAACAAATCATTTACTATTCTCTTCTTTTTGAATCCGTAAAATAAAGACAATAATAATATCTCCCTCCCAAGGTTGTTAGAAAGGATAAATGAGATAATGTACATTAAGAGTTAGGAACTGTGCCTGGCCTCAGCTAAGAGTTACAGACTGTAATTATAATAATAAACAGAGATACCGCAATCTCTTACCTGTGAAGGCTGCTCTGATTTCAGTGATTTTTCATATTTTCCTCTGCACTTTTCCTGTCCTTCTAAACATGGAAGTGAAATAATCATTCCTTTACTGGCTAAGACAATATCTTCAACACCTGCAGACAATTATAATCTCAGATAAGTTACTCACTTGGGTCTAAAAGAATATATGCTTACCAAAGAGTGTGTTGTAAACTACACCTATTAAAACTTCATTGATAATTTAAATCTTCCAGTCTTAGTTCTGCTTATCTTTGAACCATTCTGTAATCTCAATTCCTTCATCTCATCTACTATAGGTGTGCCATATTCATGTTTCAAAATAATGCATTGCCTAATGAGCACAGAATATCAGTATTCTTTTATAAAAACAGTGAATTTAATTTTATAACTAAGCACACTGAATCTAGTCTACAATAATGCATTTCAAAATTTAATGACCTGTGGATGACTTGGCTTTTTTTATTTACCATGGGTTTTTCACTGTTATGAATACTCTGGTTTAGTGCCTCCTGGGTGGGTTCCAATAGTCTTCATTTCTAGTAAGCTCTCAAATGATACTAATTCCGCCCATCAGTGTCACCATACTTTGCTCCAGGCAAAGATGTATGGAAGATTGCTGTGATCCTGAATAAATAAACAAACTAAATTAACATATTTAATTTTCAAATTTTAAACTCTAACTTTTGAGTTTGGGGTTAATATGAATTTAAATTCTCATTTTAGTTATTTGATGAGGCATTTAAATGGATATTTTGTTTGTATGCATTTATATTGAATATTTCCAAAAATTATATTTTTATTCTGATTATCATGTTTTGCTTGAATTTATCGGTCTAGAAGACATTTTCCAAAAGAGAATAAGTGCCACGATGTGACAATAAAATCCAAATGTGGAATTTAAACCAATTCCAAGTCTTGTCTTTCCATGACAAGACTTATGATTTAAAGAATGGCAAGATTTAAAAAACTACCTTTCATTTTTCTAGTGGTATACACTACAGTTCAGGAGCAGTCAAACTGATACTTTACTGCAGATCTCTTCCTTTAAATAGCACTAGTATAGAGGCTGGGAAAAAAAGCATGCAATATTAAAAATACGACAAGAAGAGAAGAGGAGAGAGGAAAGAGAAATGTCAAATTGTAAAAATACATCTAAGTGGAAAAAGAAACATGTTCTTGGTGAGGGTACATCATGTTGGACTCATATACTGCAATACAGATGAATAAGGCATAAGAAAAAAGATCTTTTTCATAATTAATTGATCTTATGAGTTCCTGTTTTTATTCTGATTCAGCACATTGATACATTTTTTAAAATACGAAAGTCTAGAAGGAAAAAAGCGCACTCACAGACATCATCATTCTTTCTCTCTGTAATTCTAAACAAGATATGAGAGAAAAAGAAATGTGAGTCTTATTCCACTGATTGTGACAGCGAGGGTATTAAGTTAATACCTTGCTGCTTTTAAATTTTTCATTTCAAAATAATTTTGTATTTTCAGAAGATTTGCAAGGATAATCAGAGAGTTTTATGCATCTTTACTCAACTTCCCCTAAAGTTAAAAAGTAGTTTTATGTATTTATTTTTATTTATTTATTTTTTTGAGACAGGGTCTTACTTCATCGCCCTCCATAGAGTGCGGGGCGTCACACAGCTCACAGCAACCTCCAGCTCTTGGCCTTAGGCGATTCTCTTTCCTCAGCCTCCAGAGTTGTTGGGACTACAGGCAACTGCCACGACGCCTAGCTATTCTGTGTTGCAGTTTTGGCCCATGCTGGGTTTGAACCCACCACCCTCGATGTATGGGGCCAGCGCCCTACTCACTGACCCACAGGAGCCACGTAAAAAATTATTTTATGTAACCATTTACATATGTTTATCAAAACTCAGAAATAAACATTGATACAATACTGTGAACTAAATTAGACTTTATTTAGTATTCACTGTTTCTTCAGTAATGGCCTTTTATTCCTCCCCACAATTCAATCCAGTTTACCTACATTGCATTCATTCATTGTCTACTTAGTATCTTCTCATCTGTGAGAGTTTTTTTTTAAGTCTTTCTGTTTGTACATCACTGGCAGTCTTGTGAGAATATGGGTGAAATATCTTACTGAATATCAAACCATTAGGATTTTTCCATTAGTAGACTAGAATTGTGAAACTTTGAAAAAAATTACAGCCCAGTGAACTCATCTTCTTGTTGCACTGTGTCGGGAAACATATTGTGAACAGGACTTATACCCAGTTTTATTAAACTTGCTCAATTGGTCCACATTGACTCTATTTCTCTACCATGAGTTTACTCTTTTTCCGTGTTTACATTATAAACATAAATGATCGGTTGAGTACAGGCCACCTAGAACCGAAAGAAAATTAAGCAAATTCCACTTCCTGGAGAAGCAGTGGAATTTGCATGGCAGCAGATGCCAGCAGTCCCAGAGGCTGAGGCAGGAGGATGACCTGAACTTAGGAGTTTGAGGTTGCTGAGAGCTAGGCTGGGCTGTAGAGTGAGATACTCTCTCAAAAAAAAAAATTCTATTAAATTGTCTTTAACTATAAATCGTGGCTTTTTTAACTTGTTTACGTGAAAGTCTCAGGCTTTGAGTCCTGTATGAATCTTGATTTGATGGTCACTTTGCCTCTTCAGTCTGTGTTTTCTCTTACCATGTTTAATTTTCAATTGTACATAGCGTACTTGTGGGTGGGAGAGCCTGACACGCTGTACAGGACTATAAATACTAATGTACATCATTTTTACGTTTGGGGATTAATGGGCCCTTTTTTCCTCTGACAGGCTTTTAATTTGGGGGATTCTGTCAATATAATCAGGCATTTGCCAGCATTTGAAGTTCACGGTTGCTTTGTTTAACTTCAGTGTAGTAGAAACTTCAGATTCCTCTACTGATGCCTCATGTTTGTGGGTTATCCGGCTTATTTGCCAGATACTTTCTTCCTTGTGTCCTACACTATCTTCACTTTTCCTTTGTTCTTCATGGAGTTTCTGCACTGTGTAGCCCCTTCTGCTGTATTCTACTATCATTATTCCCTGTGGAGGTGTTATTATTACTGTGGAAATAGGGTATGAGGACTGTAGTCTCTTGTTCTAACCAATATTAAGTAATTTGATTGAGGTAATTAGTCTTTATTTGGGTATAGCCCACACCAGAGTCTTTCCTCCTTTTCCACTGAAGAGATGGACCTAGCAGGTATTACTACCTGTCTCTCAAGATAGAGTTTATTCTCTACAGAATCTTCTCTTTCAGCAGAAGTGAATGCAAGGGTCTTCAATTTTTATTTTCCTCTCTTATTCAGATTAAGGTTTTCATTCTTTAGCTGTAAAGGAGTTGGCTATGAGTGGGTTTCCCTCCCTTCTTCCAGTTGTAGAGTTTCGCCTAGGGCCATCAGCCTATAGTTTTTATTTTATTTCATTTTTCTATTTTTTTATTTATTTGTATTTTTTTTATTAAATGATAGCTGTGTACATTAATGCGATCATAGGGTATGATGTGGTGTTTTCATATGCAATTTGAAATATTTTCATCAAACTGGTTAACATAGCCTTTAGGTCATTTTCTTTTTTTTTTGAGACAGAGTCTCAAGCTATCCCTCTGGGTAGAGTGCCATGGCATCACAGCTCATAGCAACTTCCAACTCCTGGGCTCAAGCGAGTCTCCTGCCTCTGCCTCCCAAGTAGCTGGGACCACAGGCGCCTGCCACAACACCCGGACATTTTTTTCTGGTTGCAGCCATCATTGTTGTTTGGCAGGCCCGGGCTGGGGATTCGAACCCGCCACCTTAGGTGTACGTGGCTGGCGCCTTAGCCGATTGAGCCACAGGCACTCAGCCATGTCATTTTCTTAGTCATTGTGTTAAGACGTTTATATTCTACTTTTAGAAAGATTCACTTGTACCCTTGTAAGATAAACCATAGAGGGTGATCCCTCCAATCACCCTCCCTCCACGCATCCACCCAGATTTTATTTTCCTTCACAGATTTTCATCATCCGTTCCCTTTACCTCCTCTCTTGCCGAGATGAGGAAGGAACACATCTAGGCCATTTCTGCGACGGCTGCTGCTCCTGTCATTCAGCCAGCAGAGGGAGCAACGTTTCCTCAGGACTGTCCCTGATTTTCTTAAGAAGTTGACCAGTAGAATTCCAGGGAGGAAAGCCTGAAGGTGGATGGGACCCCACCTCTGTCTGTGTCCTTCAGGGGCTTTGCATTCCCCTGAGACCCCACACTTTGGTAGATTAGCAATTTTTAGTAATTTATCACTGACTCTTCTTTCCAATTTATGTAGCACCCAGTGGCATTGATCCACCTTATTGAAGCAGGTACTGGGTTTGATCATACACAACTTAGGCTGTATTTTATGGTCCCTTCCTACCTCTTGGCAGCGTCTCCAGATTCCGGGTTAGTTTGCTCCGTAACCTCAGCTCTTTGATGGATTTCAGAAAATCATTAATTTGAAGTTTGTTCAGTATTTTCACTTTCTGTAAAGATAGGAAGGATATTCTTTTCAGTGTTTTATGTCTTGGAGCTAAAAATCGCAAATAGATTATCTCTATTTACATTTAAGAAAGCATTAGTTTGCAAGTGCTCTTTGATAGAGTTTGGCCACTTTGTAGTAAATGGTAGCAATGGCATGATTCCAAGAGTCAGGCTGGTGTCAGGAATAATCTTTTCCAAATACCTATAGCTTCTATCCCATGGGACATAAGAATGCTTATAAATATCATTTGAAAAATGGAAAAGAGATTCATTTTGTAAGTGCACTTGGAACTCGCACTATGTAACCTTATTATATAATTTCTTACTTTGAATTTCTCAAAGTCTTGAACATGAAATGTGCCTGGCAAAGCAACAAGAGTATAGTTTTCAAACTTATTTCAATGAAAAACGCCTCTTCCCCTCTCTAGAAATATCTGGAAAGTTATTTATGGGCACGATATACTTTGTAAAGCCTGTGCAGTGGAGCTGAGTAGTATGCAAAGTACTTTTGGCCCCCTTTTTTCCACACTGTAACTCTTCATGTCCACTCTTGTTTGATGGTCCTTCCTCCTATTACTGTATACCAGAAGGTTCCAAGGCTCGGTGACCTGTGAAACTTGGCATAACATTTATTTAGACTGAGCTAAGGGTAGGGAGCTATCATTTATACAGAAACCCAGTTGTTAGACAACATATTCATTTATTATCCTGGCTATGCCTACATTTCCCCCAAAGAGAATGACCAAGCTGTGATGTGTAAGTGAGGAATGGGTAGAAAAATAAGACAATGAAAATTAGAAGGGAGTAAGTTTTTCTGCCTCCAGTTAGCCATTTCATTTTCTTAGCCAGAGCATCTGGGACTGCGCATAAATACTGTGTCTCTCTTTTGACAAAACCCAGTAACTTACATTCTTATATTGACCATTTTTCTTCCCATTTCTTAGCCACTTAGTTGTGGTAAAGTCAATTCTTCCCAGGTTCTGATATTTGGAATAAGAAGAAATAATTTTTTTTTTTTTAGATGTAAAGGTCAGAGACACCTTCATTTCACTTTCATAAGAAATTCACTGTTAAAATTGAATTTAAGAGCTGGTCAACCATGGTTAAGAAATATACCAATGTTATGCTAGTTTAAAGAGTCATTTCAGAAGGCAATCCTTTTTTTTTTTTTTTTGGCTGTTGGGAAGGCTTACAGTCAAGTTCCTATATCTCAGATCCTGGGACTTAGAGATATCTTTAAATAATGGCTAAGTTCTAGTTGCTCACAGTTATAAATTGTTCTGTTATAGTCATCAATTCACTTTGAAATGAATTCCTGAAAATGTCAGGTAAATTAGCTGTCCAAGGTAAAGGGAAAAAAATTCAAATGGTTAGACTTTGTTATATTTGATCAGCTGTTTTTGTAGGAAAAAAAAAAAACATCATAGGTTGCATTTTATGGTCACTTCTAAAGCATTTTGAAGATGTCACGTAGACATGGTCCCGGGAGAATTTCTTTCCTGGTTCAGGAACCTCTGTAGTTGCCTGTGCTGTCTTCTATTACTTTAAGACTGTGTAACTTCTGAGTCAGAGGTGCCTATGGCATGAAAAGCCAGGGTTACCCTCAGGGGATTTGTCACACTTTATTTAGCTCAAGCATGGACTCAGAAACCTGGAAAATGTACTCTACTTGGCAGCCCAGCACTTTTTACAAGTAGTAAAGTTCAAGCTATCAAAGAACTTTTCAAGCTGACAATTATATAACACAATATGTGACCTTTACAACAGATTTAGGCTGAGGAATCTGTGCTGAGGTGTTTCCCTCCTGCTGCTATATACCTTGTATGTTCTCTGTTTCTTCTCTTAAGCATGGACTTGGAGCAAAAAATAAAAAGAATAGTCTGGTTCTATGTCGACCACTTGTTCTATGCCATACTAGCATAGCGAAGAGTTTTACATTACAGAGATAGTAAAACACTCCTGCTCCTTACCTGACTATTTGAAATAACTAAGAGTTACAGCCACCTCCCCTTCAGTTGTGTAAGAGTTGATAGTGGTCAAAAAGAGAGTCTTCCAAAAGGATTCAACTAACAACTATTATAACTGGACTGTAGCAGAGGCAATACTCTGACTTGACCTATATCATATATGAATCTAAGAGGAAACAAAAGAGATAGACTCTTAATGAAAGAGGCCATTGGGGGAATAATATACAGTCATGACAAAGCAGAGTTGAGAAAATCTTTTGTAGGTAACTTTTCTCAGTAGGATTTCATCAATTTAAATGAAATGTATCAAGTAGTATAAAAATATTTTATATGTAAAAATGTGGGGTTTTTTTGTTTTCATATGTAGTTTTTAATGCCTTCTTTATTGATAAAACATGATTGGGATTGGACTGCCAATCATTTGTCACTTTTGAGTGATGACTGTGTGATCCATGCTTGTGTATTCCTTTCCTTATCATGTTTTTCTTAGGCACCTCCTGTGTTCAAGACAAGCTTCTAAGATCACAATCCAACTATGGAGGGGAGGAGGGTTAAAAACTCCTTTACCTTCTGTTTTCTCTTATCTTTTTCTGGCATTGGTATATATCTCTTTGCTTCTTTTCTTTTAGTGAAGCCCATAGAAACTTCACACTCTTGCCAAGAAACGACAGCAGAATCACAGAGATATACGGCAGTCTACGTCCAGGAGTGGCGAGGTGGAGAGGGAGAGGCCATGGGAGTTGACAGTCATGGGAGAGGAGTTCTACAGAGTGTTTCCAGCTCTTCTCTGCAGTGCAGTCAGAGGTGATCCCCAGAAGTGGAAAGGGAAAGGTAAAGAGAGTTACTTTCTGTGAACTAGCCCTGGGGTTCTGGGGTTCAGTCCTACAATTCAAGGTCCATTTGTATATCACATGTGGTAGGATTTTATAGGATCAGAGGTTAGAACAGAATTATTTCACAACAGAAAACACTTTATTTCTAAAGAAAGTGCTATTTTTGTCTCTACTTTCCTTTTTTCTTCTATCATCCAGCCTCTTTCCTTGCAATGACATTTCAACTTTATTATACAATAAAACAAAACTAGAAAACAAACAAAACCCAACCAAAAACATAGCAAAACCACTCCTAACTATGAACTAATTTAATAAATTAAATGGAGTTTCTATTTTAATTTTTGACATGACTATGTCATTAAAGGTTAATGAGCCAAAAACTACTCTGAAGGTTCTGATGTGACAGCCTATTTAATTGAATTATTATTGTGATATATTTTCATTTCATTCTTAGTAAAATGGAGGTACCCACCCTTGCTTCAATTAATGAATGCCAGTTGAGTGGAATTCATATATTTTATTATGAATCAACATCCTACAAAAAATGTTTGTGTTGTTTATATAATGCTTTGTGTAATATAAATGTCTGCTTCCTAGCTCAAATTTTAAGATTTGTGGTATTTCTTAAATGATAAATGCCAAAGAATTCTTGTATGTGGAGTTCATAGTGACATCTGATTATGATGTCTCTTGAGAGGAAAACAACCTGCCATTTTATAGGTCCAAGTAAAAGTTCTATCTTAATACTTGCACTAAAAGTAAATTAAGGGAACTTATTTTAGCATTTTTTTTAATGAATTGAAATACTTTTTATATCATGGCTCACAGTCATCAAAGAAAGTACTTTACCACTCATTTGGTTTAATGTGTTTCAAAATTTTTCTCATCTTCCTCCCTAGCTCCATCCCTATATTTACTCCATAGGTTGGTTGGTTGGTTTGTTTGTTTCTTTCTCTCTCTCTCTCTCTTTCTTTCCTTCCTTCTTTCTTTCTTTCTTTCTTTTTAATTCTGAGACGGAATCTCACTTCATTGCCCTTGGAAGAGTGCCGTGGCATCTTAAGTCATAGGAGCCTCAAAATCTTGGGTGCAAGCAATCCTCTTGCCTCTGCCTCCTGAGTGGCTGAGATTTCAGGTGTCAGCCACAAAGCCTGCCTATTTTTAAAGGGGTTTCGCTGTGGTTCAGGCTCATCTTGAAGGCCTGAGTTCAAGCAATCCAATTACCTTGGCCTTCCAGAGTGCTAGGATTATAGGCGGGAGCCACAGCTCCTGGCTTAGGTGTCTTCTTCTTCATTTATTTATTTATTTTTTTAATTTTAGGGTAGATATGAATATGTTACATTGTTTGCATTGTAAAGTTTGAGTTATTGTTGTGATCTTCACCCAGGAAGTGTAGTAGTAGTATTTTTGATTACTATTTAGCCATCATCATAGCCTGATAATGTAAAAAATGAATATACTTGCAATTAATTTAGAAAGCCTAACCTCCTGTCAGACTATGTAGGCTTTCTTTTCTTAGAAATTATTGTCCAATTTGGTTTCATGGTTTAGTACCTTGAAAAAATAAATCCTATAAGTTGGTGTATGTCTTCACAACCCTGGAGCTCTGGGATGTGATAGGGATTGAGTGTGTTCGTGGAATCTGTCATGATGACATTAGGGCATAAGCTTGAGAAAATATGCCCTGCGCCTACACAAAAATTATACCAAAACATTTTCCTCAAAAAGGATACTAATTTTCCTTCAGGTCTGTCTTTTCCTCTCCGAATTCACTCTAGGTGTATTAATACATTTCAGCGTTCTATGAGGCAGGGAGTAGCAGTCCCTGGCTAGAAAAAAGTAGCCTACGCCAAGAAATTGAAGGTTCTGGATGATAAGCATCAATGGGATTATCAGAACATCTGTGGGAGTGGATTTTAGTATGTAATTATAATTTAATTAGATAGAGATACTTATCTTTTACACAGGATTCACTGTTCTAACCATGTGGATTCCTGAAGATGGCACTAATAATTTCTCTGTTTGCTTTTATTAAGTCATATAAATGACTGTATATTCATAGCAATATGATGGAGTTATTGGAACTTCTTGAGCATCTTATTTAAGAAAGGGGCAGAATATTAAGGAAGATGGAAGTATTAAAATAGATCAATATATAAGGTCAAAGGAACCATCATTTACTGTGAAAGGGCCCAAAATATAATTCCACTCTAAGATGGTAAGTCATATACCAGTGAAGAGAACACGTATCTCTTTGTTTCATAAAATCAACCCAGACTCTGGAAATTGGCATGAAACTTTTGATTTGGTATACTGGAATTGATAAGTACCCTGGGTATCCATCTAGGGCTTATAAAACACTGTACATAGTTATTCCCTGAAATTATCTAAAATTATTACTCATTTAAAAACAAGCCTGGATACCCACTACTACCAAAAAATGTGAGCGACATAAAAACGTTTCTTTGGTATAGCTCCTCTTGAACTCAAAGTTGCCACCAATCTAGGTTGAGAACAGTTACAATAGTTTGGTAATTACAAAATCTTTCTGATAATAATTAGGTGAGGAATATATTTAGTTATCTGGAGTGAAGTTAAGGATTTTGCCTTTGCAATTAACCCAAAGTTGTTCATAATGTTCTGTCAGTTGGAAGATAGTACATTATATTATAATATTAAGGCAGCCTCAACAATAAACTTAAAGCAGTAATCCAAAAGCTTCAGAAGGGAGCTGATACTTTGATGAAAGATGTTTTATTACAACGTTTGTCTGTAATGCCTTTTGGTTTTCTTGCTTCTCATTTTATAGACTTTGGTTTTATAATGAAACTGTGAGATAGGTTTTTGTTTTGTTTCTGTATAACTACACCCTGTCCTATGCATAGTTTGAACTATAAATGCCTGTTCAATTCTAAATTCTAAACTTGTGCTGTGCAATGAATAGGAAAGTGACATCAAGTGACTCATCAAAGTAAAATGTGTATAGGAAGGTAGAATATTTTTGTTTAGATACTTATAATAATTTTAATGATACACACATTACTTCACCCTTTCTTAACATAAATGGTACAAATAGTTATTTTGAAAACTGGAAAATTTAGTTGACTTGTAACATTCCATTTTGTAGACCTCAAAGTGAAATGGAAGGAATACATATAGCTTATTTACATCAATATTTTCCAAACAGAAAATAATTTCTATGGGCACCTGGGAACTATTAGAGTAGTTAGCACTAGATTTCAAAGTGATAATCCAGATTTATTAGTGTGCTGTGAAATAACATATTATGCCATACAAACACAGGAAACAATAAACAGTAGATGCTCATTTTACTTTTTTTTAGATGAACAGAGTGTTCATCAGAGTGTTCTGTGAGAATAAGGTGTAACTCTCATAGAAATTTACAGCTGTATCTTTTAGCACTATTTCTTTTTGGTATGTAAGTTATAATTCTATCTCCTGTCTGTTTGACATATATGACACACAAATTTTTAACCTGACAATTCTCTTCCTTGTACCATACTCTTACTACAAAAAAACAGGATTGCATTCTGTGATTTTAAGTTGTAAATTTTGTAGGAAATTAGTGTATTTGCTATTAAAACAAAAGGTGACAAAGATTTGAACAGAGTTAATAATTAACTAAAGGCAGCTAAATGTTATTTACTAAACTATTGGCTAATGAAAACTTTCTTAAATCTATATTCCTAAAATTGTTTACATGAGGAAAAAAGTGTCACGGCCACACTCTGGCCTCTGAATTTCTAAGCAAGCAAACTTTTCTCATTATCTGACAAAAGATTGAATGTTTTATTCTCCATATGTAATCAATAGAGTTTTCTTCAGAAAATTAATGAGTGTTAATTATGCTCGGAGTAGATAATTTTAACATGAGTTACTTTAATAACTGGAACATAAGGTATTTAATATTGTGCATTTATTAAGGTTAGAAAATGATAAATGTTCAAAATTATAGTTACTCACGGAGAGACTCATTTGTACTTTAGTCAAATGTAAATTCCCACTTTCAATAGTTTATTGGAACTAAATCGGTCCTGAATATATTTGATAAAAAAATTAATTCACCACTCTGATCCATTGTATGTTACTTTTCCAGTTCTTCCTTTTCCTTATTGTATATTATTTTTTAAATTCTGAGATATTATCTGTAGGGGCCGAAAGGAGCCATTGTTTTATTTTTTAATTTTAAGTATTTTTATAATTAAAAAATTACTACATCAATAAATCATTTCAGAATCCTTCATCAAATATTAATGGAACTTTTGGTACATGAAAGTAGAACATTGGCCATTGAAGTGGAAGAAAATAAAACTGAATCCCTTCTTCAGATTTCACATAAGTCTAGACAAGTAACAGAAATATCAGAATATAAAACTTTAACGTTTGTTAGTAAAAATAAAAATTTGAAAGTATTTCTTAGATTGTATGGGGAAAATATTTGTTGAATAAGATAAGGATGTGTGTTGACTCTATAAAAAGCTTAAGAAATTTAACTGTATTAAAATTAAGAACAATTCTTTATTAAAAGACATTAAAATAATATGAAAGGCATTCTGTACACCAATAGAAGGAAGCTACATTTGTTTGCTATTTCAAAAAATGCGCAAAACCAGCAAATTAATGAGAAAAGCAGTATTAAAGCTGGAGAGAAATGGACTAAATACAAAAGCAAGCATTTTACATATGCCAATAAGCAATACAAGATATTTAACTTTGTTGTAATCAGTTAAATGCACATCAAAACCATTGTAACAATCTGTTTTATTACTGTTATGTTGGCAAAATTTAGATCTGACTATACGAAGTGTTATAGGTAATGAATCTGTACAATCTGTTATGTGTTACTATTTGGAGTTTAGTTAATTTACCACTTTAACTGTTTGCCATTATTTTTATAAATTGATTGCTCCCATATACTATGACATAGAAAATCCATTTCTATGAGTATGTCTAAGAGACCCTCTTGCACCTGTGCAATCAAAGACACATTTAGAAATGTTATCACAATAACAAAAGCTTGCAAAGAGTTAACTTGCTCATGCATGGATCCAGTGTCCAAGGAATACATTGAAATTGTGTATTCAGGCAGTGGACTATTTTAGATAATGTCATATTATGCAACTGTTGAAGATAAATTTAAGACCATGGTTGATCTCAGCAATTGAGTAGAGATGAAAAACTAAGTTTCAAAAGGTTATAAATGATTGAGACCTTTTGTTAAGTGAAAGGAAACAAAAAAGTAAGGCATACATCAGCGATAGTGCAGGTTCAGCTCCAGGTAGAACAACTATCACACTAAAGATATTTTTTCATTTCCAAGTTAATATAAAAGTTATTATTTTAAATGTTTCTACTTCACACTCTTCACTGCACTAAATCCTCTGTGCCCTGCCTATTTATCCTTCCCTCCCCACACCCATGATAACCACTGATCCTTTTTCTGTCCCCAAGGCTTGGTCTTTTCTAGAATGTCATATAGTTAGAATCATCCAACATGTGCTTTTTTCATATTGGCTTTCTTCACCTAATGATATGCATTGGAGGTTCTTCTGTATCTCTCATGACTGAAATCTTTGAACACTGACTGATACACTGATAATATTCCGTTGTCTGGATTTACCATGGATTATTTACCTATTCTCTGGCTGAAGGACATCTCATTTGCTTTTAAGTTTATGCAATTGTGAATAAAGATGCTGTGCACATCTGTGTGCAGGATTTTGTGGGGACATATGTTTTCATCTCATTGGGGCAGATAACAATCAATACATGATTGTTGGATCCTATGGAGGAGCAGTTTAATTTCTTTAAAAACTGCCAGAATGTATTATTGGTAGCTATACTATTTTGTTTTCCTACCAGCAGTGAACAAAAGCTCCTTTTGCTCCACATTCTCACCGGCATTTTAGAACACTAAGACCGGTTAGTGTTCTAGATTTCAGCCATTCTAGTAAGTGTATAGAGGTATCTTGTTGAAGTTTTAATTTGCATTGTCCTCATGACATATGATGTAGAGTAGAGAATCTTTGCATACAGTTACTTGCAATCTGTATATCTTCTTCAATGAGATGTCTGCTGAGATCTTTTTTTCCATTTTTTTAATTAATGTGTTTTTTCTGTTGCTTGTTGAGTTTCATGAGTTTTGTATGTTTCAGATAACAGTTCTTTAACATACATATATTTGCAAGTATTTTCTCCCATTCTGTGGTCTGCCTCTCATTCCTTTGACAACATCTTTCACATAGAGAAGTTGTTAGTTTTTAAGAAATCCAGCTTCTCGATTATTACTTTCACAGATGTTGCCTTTGGGGTTACATCTAAAAAGGCATGCCAAGTCCGTGGTTAACTAGATTTTCACTGACATTATCTTCTAGGAGTTTTATGGTTCTGTATTTATATCTAGGTCTCTCCATTTGGGGTTAACTTTTCTCCAGAGTGTCACATCTATGCCTAGATTCGTTTTTGAGTTTGTATGTGAATGTTAAGTTGATTCAAGACCATTTGTTAGAAAGTTTCTTTTCTCCATTGTGTTACCATTGCTTCTTTGTCACAGAACAGTTGACAATATTTGGGTAGGTTGGTATACCATGTTTTTACTGGGTTCTATATTCTTTCTAATATTCTACAAATTCTACTGATTTTAAGACTGGATCACCTTTCCAGGTAGTTGTATTCTCTTGGTGTCTCAGAATCACCTCTAGAACTCAAAACCTCATTTTAAGAGAATGTTACTGATGTTAGGAGAACCTCATAGGAACTCTAAAAGAAAAGCTGTTAACACTTCATTTATAAATTGTGAATTTAAAAGATCCTTTCCCATGGCAACGTTTAAAAGTCCTTTCAAATCAAAACCTCCCTGAACTATCATCTAACCCCAGCGAGAATGGCCCACATCACAAAAATCTCAAAACTGCAGATGCTAGTGTGGATGTGGAGAGAAGAGAACACTTTTACACTGTTGGTGGGACTGAAAACTAATATAAACTTTTTGGAAGAAAGTATGGAGAACCCTCAAGGAACTCAAGCTAAACCTTCCATGTGATCCTGCAATCCCATTACTGGGCATCTAACCAGAAGGAAAAAAAAAAAATCATTTTACTATAAGGACACTTGCACTATACTGTTTATTGCAGCTCAATTTACAGTTGCCCAAATGTGGAAACAGCCTAAATGCCCACTAACCCAGGAATGGATTAACAAGCTGTGGTACATGTATACCATGGAATACTATTCAGCCATTTAAAAAGACAGAGACTGTACATCCTTTGTATTAATCTGGATGGAAGAGGGACACATTATTCTTAGTAAAGCATCACAAGAATATAGAAGAAAGAATCCTATGTACTCAATTCTCCTATGAGGACAGTTGATGATCTAGTACATGGTGGGGGATGTGGGAAGGGGAGAGCAGAGAGAGGGAAGGAAGGAGTGGGGTGGGGGAGTCATGGTGTGTGACACACCTTTTGGAGGCAGGACACAATCCTAAGAGGGACTTTACCTAACAAATGCAATCAGTGTAACCTGGTTCTTTGTGCCCTCAATGAATACCCAATAACAACAACAACAACAACAAAGTCCTTTCTTATATTGATAAGAAATATTTGACTATGAATCTTTTCTTAATTCTGAAATGTTTTGTTATTGGATCAGCTGTGAGCTCTTAGCTGACTGGGATGTTCTGCTTACTATGTTTGTGCTGGGTTCCTCTCATTGTGTTAGCAGTGAAAGATCAATGACCCAGATGATATGAGTGCTGCCAAACAACTTAGGAACTTCAAGTTGTCTTGAAGTTGTTCAGTGTAATTGATAAGAGTATATCAAATTGACATTAATTAGAGATAATTATCTTGAGGAAATCCTGAATAGAGTTTCCTTGGTTGTTGCTTAGACCACCCTCATCTTCAACTAATTTTACTCTAGGAAAAGGGAAAGATTATTTCAGAATAATACTTTTTAATAATCTTTATCATCCTTACAAATCATTATAAATTTTTCTTCTGTGTTTTAAAGAACAGAGTCAAAAAAACAAGGATGGCTGGCTGCCTTTACTTTCTCTCTCTTGCCATTATTCTTTACTCTCTCAATGCACCTGTTTCTCTCATGTTTCTGTAACTGGAAAATGATAATAACTCCTACCAATGTGCTGTGCCACAATTATTCATTTCTTGTAAAAAGAGGACTCTGGACTTAAAGTAGACTTTGTAGAAACTGCTTGGAGTCTGATTGCTAGATTCCTACTCAGTAAGAGCTCCTGAGG
Organism: Galagoides demidoff; assembly: GCA_963574575.1. NCBI lineage: Eukaryota > Metazoa > Chordata > Mammalia > Primates > Galagidae > Galagoides > Galagoides demidoff. Next base: position 4,302 of record CAUYQV010173784.1, on the reverse strand, counting down.
CAAGGAGGCAAGCCCCTCGCTTTTCTGAGCCTTAGTTATCTTTTCTGAAAATTACTAGCACCTGTTTTAGTGAAACTTTAGCTTTGTAATATGAGTCAAAATGTTTAAAAACTGAGAAATTCTACACAAAATTCTTCATGTACTACATGTGAATTTTTTTATAATAATAATTATTAATCTATAAGATTATTGAGAATATTAATGCACTGGTACCTGTAGAGGCCTTAGGTACTGCCTGACACGAAGTCCTAAAAATGCAGAACTTATTTTAGCAAGTTTTAATTAATTAATTAATTTGTAAATAAGTAAGTTTGCATATTTAACAATCTCTTTTTACACATTACATGTTCCTTAATATCATTTAGATAAAACTATTCTTACTTATAAAATGAAATTGCCTGGAACTCTTCCCTGCAGTCTTAATCTGAATGTTAACTTCATCTCCAAAAGGTGATTAATTTCTTCAATTTATCATAGTTCCTACCACTAGTATCCTAGGTGGTGTAAACTACCAGTAGGCTGTTCCTGAATTTCTATAACTTATTTGTATTAGATTTACTTTTTCCACTCTACTCTTACCAAAGAATCATCTTAAGACAAACAATTGGATTATATTGGTAACTGTTGTGTACAGCTATACAATTTAAACACAGAAAAAAGCATATCCTCTCCAATGGTAGTGTGGCTGAAATCCAACAAAGTCTCATCGAGCCAATCCACAGATCTTCCATTACCCTGAAGAGAGTGTTTTCACCTTTGTCCATGCAGAGAGAGGCTATGTGGTCCCAAGCCTTTTGTCCATGCCACTGTGTCCAACCAAAATTTGAAACTTAAAAATTTGCACAAAAACTCATATAGTGTTGTGACTGCTTTTTTCCTTAAAATCTTCTATTGTTCTTCCTTATATTTAATATAGAACTTAAAGACTTAACCCTGCCCTCAAGGCCCTACATAAGTATCCTGTAAGCTCCAACCTCAGGCCTCTTCTTCCCTCACACCTTCACTTCCAGCCATGTTTACTTAGTTTTCTCAAAAGCTCAGTCACCACTAATAGCTTTCATGGATATATTTGCCTCTGATTTTAACATTGTTCCCTATGCCCTGCCTGTCTAACTTTCATGCATCCTATACGCCGCAGCTTAATTGTTACTCAAACAGCCTTTCATAGACACCACTGCCTCTCCAGGACAAGTTAGATTTCCCGGTTAGGATGCTGTATTTTGGAGAACTTAAGGTGGTCTAATATCTTTCATATTGTCTTCCTTTCTTGCTGAATCCTTCAGGGAGTGCATTTTTTCAACTCATGACTACATCACCTTGATATTTTTAAATGGATAAATAAAACATGAATGAATGAATGAATTTCATACTACTTTTTAGCTCATATTGAAATTCATTACTCTGTTAGTTTTCTATTTTAAGAATCTTGTTATAGATCTAAATATTAAAAATGACATTAAAATTGTATTGCCGGAAGCAACACTGATACTTGTTTCCATACCAGTGTTGCTTTTACAGACCACTATAGCTTTCAGGCATCTAGGGGAGAGGCCTTAAATCATTTCCTCCTTGTCTTCTTGGCAGGCAAATGTGTGCTGCTTCCCCAGAGTGTCTGAGCTATCCAAGAAGCACAAGGCAGCTGCGCGTGCTGTAAAGGATGCTTGGTCCTCACCACCTGTCTGTGGTACTTCTGCCTCTTCACTGGCCGTCATAACAATGTCAAAACAAAGCTTTTTGCATGTGGATTTGCCCTCTGTAGCACTGTTAGGTATATGGGATAAAATAATGAAAAATAATAATAATAATGATGACTAAAAATGATTCAGGAAGATAGAATGACTAAAATGCTCAGTAGCCAGAAAAGGTATAATCAGTAACATACAATAGGATTCTATTGAGGAAAATGGACACATAGTAGATCTATTTCCATAGAGCATTTTTTTTTTCTTTTCATGACCCTTTCTACTGTTCTGTTATTCTGTCTGTTCTTCTAACATATTTCTTTCCTTTCTTTCCCCATGTGTTTTCCATTCATTCTCCAGGTGGTTATTTCTAATTTTTTTTCTTGCTATTGATAAACATCCCCTCATACACAAATTAAAATATATGAGAAAAAATGATCAGAACTACACTGGTCTATGCAAGGGAGGTGCCACACTTGCTCAGTGTTTCCTTTTTCTGTGTGGACTTTGGTAAAGTCTGTTGCACTGTAAATTTGAAAACTATTTCCAGCACTACAACATGTATATATCTTTATACACACATATACATTGTGTATTTTATACACACACATGCATATTTGATCATTTTTTAATCTAGCACACAATATGTATATGAAATGATGAGGAACGGACTTGCTCATGGTAACAGTGGCCGGGTTCTCACGTCCTGGCTTTGGATTATTTGTATGTCCTCTGTAGTGTTGGTCTCTTGGAGGTCCTTGGCTGGATGAAGATAACTTCTCAAAATACCATTTGAATCAAAAAGAAAAATCTGGAAATTTTATTTTTAATGTAAATTTACAATTTTGTCTTTTCTTTTAGGGTAGGACTTTTTGCCTCTAGCCTTTATCTTTCATTCTGTTCTCAAGTCCTTGGTTAAGTCTTACATTTGACCATTGTTAAGGTTAATTTGTGATTCATTTCTGTTTTACACTGGGAAGATTTAGAGAATCATAAAACAAAGCATGAGAAAAAGAAATTCATTCCCATGTAATGAAATAGAAGAGAAAAATGTTCTATAGAGCCAGTTTTCAATAATTTATAGATATGAAAAATATACAGATTCTATAGCTTAGGCTTCATATTCTCCATTTATATAAGACTGAATTAAAAATGAGCACTAATTAAGGTCAACCTAAAGTAGATATTAAAATGGTAGCAAAACATCAACTGATAAATTTAACTAAATGGTGGAAGTCAGAATTAATACTTTTAAGAGATTATCCTGCTTACCATTCCCCAAATTTGCTAGTTTGGGTCACTTTTATTTGCATTATATATATTCTCATCTTTCTTTGAGCTTGAAATGCCTCTACTACATTTTACTATAGGCAGTCTTTTTTTTATAATAGATTTTGTTTCTTAGAGTAGAATTACAGTCATAGCAAAATTGGGCAGAAGGTACAGAGATTTTTTTCATATATGTAGGTCACTAGGTAAATTTTGAGACAGGCTCTGTTATAGTCCATGCTTTGACTTCTCAGAAATATGGTCCACAGTGGTGTTCTTTCTGTTTCAACTCAGCTTATCTGTGTTTCTGAGGACTCCATTTCTTTACAACCCGTGACATTCAGGCAGGGTCAGCTATGGAGCTGATAAGAGAGCCCTTTTGTGCAGTGATTTTCTATGATTTGAAAAGTAGGTTAAATGAGCTTTAATGCCTTGAACATGTGAAGCTGGCTTTGGGGGCCCTTACTCATTCCCATGCTGTAGTAATTCTTTGGATTATGAGAATTTATAAGAGGCCAGACTTCAGTGAGACATGAGAAGAGGACTGGTCATCCAGCAACCACAATGACTGAGGGAAAACAGTGCCACTGTTAAAAATCACTTTGTGAAAGCAATCAAGTGACATTTAAGGACATTGAAGCAGCACTGCAGATGGGATCATTGACAGTGTCCAAAATCCTGCATGATTTTCTTTGAATTAGAAAAGTTTCACCCTGATGGGTGCCTCATACTTTGACAGACAAGCAAAAGTGCATCCATGTTGAAAGGTGTGAAGAAATGCCTGTCAGATTTAATGCATTTCTGACATCATTGCTGAGGATGAAACCTGGGTTTACCAGTTGGATCCAGAGAATAATAGTCAACAAGTGGATTTTTCCCAATGAAAATCCACCAACAAAAGTGAAGCGGCTCCGAAATGTGGAATGAAAATGGTCGCAACTTTCTTTTCCAAAAGCTGCTCCTTTGGAAGAACAAAGGACTGTGGTTCACCACGGTATGCCAACCACATTTTTCAGAAAGTTTCAAGAGAGACAACTGCCAAGGACAAGACCACAGGGGACTGTCTTGAACCATGAAAAGGCACACATACGGGGATAGTATCATCATTCAGTTCCTGGAGACCACGAAAGTGAAACTTATGACGCCACTCTGCAGTCCTGACCGGCCCCGTGCGATCATTTCCTGTTTCCCACAGTAAAAAATCACGTTCATGGAAGAAGATTCTTCAGCCCTCAAGAAGCTGTTGACATCTATAAAAGTGAATGGAAAGAGTATTTTCAAGAATGATTTACGTCATAACCTAATTATAGCCTTAGAATATGGGAAGGGGGTGGGAGGGGGAGGTGAGGGG
>CAUYQV010173783.1:0-88879 GCA_963574575.1 Galagoides demidoff | reverse complement strand
CAAGCTATCCCCCTGGGTAGAGTGCCATGGCATCATGGCTCATAGCAACCTCCAACTCCTGGGCTCAAGCAAGTCTCCTGCCTCCGCCTCCCAAGTAGCTGGGACCACAGGCTCCCGCCACAACGCCCGGCCATTTTTTGGTTGCAGCCATCATTGTTGTTTGGCGGGCCCGGGCTGGGGATTCGAACCCTCCACCTTAGGTGTACGTGGCTGGCGCCTTAGCCGGGATTATTTGCTTTAACTGGCAAATCCTCATCACATTCAGTAGGAGAAATTTTGGTGCACGTGTGGGTATAAATGGGTCTGTGAGCGTGTATGTGTACTTGTATATAGGCACGTGTGTACGTGCACAGGTGAATGTGCCCACTCACAGGCAATTTAAACTTCAAACCCACCCTGTGTCATTTACTGCTCTTAAAATCTCCCTAGTTGGTCACAGGGAAATAGTCTGATGTAGGCTGATGACAAAGGCACATTTATTTTTAATTCAAAGAATAAGTGGCCTCTTACATGTAAACTGAAGCTACGCATGACAATGGTGCTGTGTTAATATTAGGAAGACCCAGTTCACGTGAGCCAATGTCAGCCTGAGAAGGCACAGACTATCAATTTTAGAATTTACACCTGTGGTTCTGATGCTATTGCTTTTGAAATCAAAATTCTCTTCATATTTACCTGCATTGTCCTCCAGGTACCCACGGTATAACTGGCTCTCTGGCCGACAGCCAATTTTAAATTTAAAACAGGCAAGTTCTTGGCTCAGGTCTAATTTACACAGTCTATTCCTGTTTACTTTTCAATACATCTTTCCCCCCTCCATTGTATTTTCTGCCTCATCTTTGGAGAGCGTTACAATTTTGATTCCAACTCATAACATGTCAGAGGCTCAAATGACGCAATCATCAAAACAAATTTGTCAGGTTTGCACCGCTTGGGAGAAAAGCAGAAATATTTTCTAATATAAACAAGAAAGATAGGTAAAAGTTAAGAGGGCACGTTGGATGTTTTAATAAAGACCCTTTGGATGTTCAAATTCTTGTTCTCGTGTAAGGCACAAGAATGTGCTTTCATGGGCAAAACACAAGGCATAAGGACCAAACTGCTAAGCTAAACTTTCCCCCAATTGTTCAAAATTATAAAGAAATGACTAAATATGTAACTCAGAGAACTAGCTAACAAGGGTTTGACAGGACAAGCGACATTTTAGTTATGTATCCATGAACTATAACATTAATTCCAGATGCAGTCGCTACAAAGCAAAAAGGGAGTATCTCCTTTGTCTATGAAGACTTCAGGGGGAATAAAGCAATACCTAGGCTGATACTCATCAAACCTCTATCACAAATTATTATTGTAGTAATAGGAGCTATTGCTGTTATTCTTAACAAAGTTTTTACCAGTCCTTTACAATTTGCAATGTTCTTTCACGTGTCTGATGCCCATAAACTCAAATTAAAGCTTATTTGAAAGGAAGCCATGTTTTGGCAGAATTTAGGACCCAAGAATGGCCTAATTAACTGTGAGCTTGTCACCTTAGCGCTTAAAATAACAACTACTTTCTATTTATAAGGCTCCAGGCATAATCCAATGCTGTGTAATTTGGATAGTCACTTTTGCCGATCACAGCAGACAAACAGCCCTAATCTGACAGGATGGAATAGGCACAGGGGAAAGAAAATATGCACAAACTAAATGTAAGTATCCAAATATCACCCTTAAACGGAGCACGTGTGCAGGAAAGCAATTTGGCAGGAGTGAGATTGCTTTCCAGCTCTCAATTATCTTACTGTTGGTTTTCCTTCAAATTGTAAATCAGATTTCTTTCTTTAGCTTTAGTGCACTGGTCCCTGCATCTTAAGTGGAGGGAGATCCTGACATTTCTATTTGGTTGCACAAAGACTTAATCTCCATGTTTCTGTAGGATTTCTGTCTCTTCTCCTTAAATTATGTTCCAGCAATGATTTAGTTACTAAAACAGAATTTTCTTGTCACATCATTGCAACACAAAACAGTATTCCCTATTTAAAAGTTGCTTAAACCCAAGGCAAAAAAAAAAAAAAACTCAAAATGACTCTCTCTGGCCAAATACAGCAATTTGATAAAGAGCAACTGAGCAGGCACTATCATAGCCATTGATTAAAATAAAATGGTAATATCTGTAAAATGGCATGTCTTTTTAAGAATTTGTTACATGCATAATGTCCATAAAACACAGTTCTTTTTAATATACAAAGTGTTTTTCAAGCTATTTAGTAAGGAGGGAGCAATTTTATGTTTTCCAGTGTATTACACACTAATTCTTTTGTGAAAGACAATAAAAACTACTAGAAAAATGAAATAAAAGCCACAAAAATGCAAACTCGAATTTGTCTTTTATTGTTAAATTCAAGAGTAAAGTTAGTCAGTGAAGCTGCTAAAAGTTTCTAAATTGCAACTTCGGAGTTCCATAGTTTTCTCCCTGCAGACTGATGACCCTGATGGGTACCCTCTGCTCACAGTGGATCATTTGCAGCAGTTTTTCTGGAACAATCACAGAAAGTATCCATGCTTTGTACTTTCTGACCCCAAAAATCGAGGCTCCAAATATCTCCCACCCTTTTATGTTAATTTGAGCAGGGTTCTCCTGAGTAGGACATTAAAATCTTCATGGAAAAAACATGAAATATTCACACTTTATACCTGGCACCCAACCCCAAACTGTTTCTGGGACTTATATATATAAGTCCTTCCCCTCTTAAGTCACCTTTTTTCTTTTTTCATTTTTTCTCTACCGTTCAGAGTCATCTCAGATTTCCTGAGGCCAGGTTCATGTGCACTGTGGATCTGACAGGGGCCAGAATTCAGGGAATGAACAGCCTCACAGCATCAGGGAGCAGAACTTAAGTGGAAGAATTCCAGCCCAAGGGAAGTATTAGTCTGCTGAAACAAGCCGAGGGACTTTGACGGACTGCACATGCCCTCCTCCCTTGGAAAGAGGGCAGGCCAGTGCAGTGCAGGGTAGGACCAAAGTTGTCCCCGCTTCATTGTGCTGAGGTGAGAGTAGCCTTGAGTAGTCCCTAAAAACTGAAGGCTAATGAACCCTCTGAGAAAAAGCAACCTAGAGAGATTTCCCCATCCGTCTTGAATGCCTGGGTATGCAGACATGGAATGTCAGACATGTGAGAAAATATGAGACTCCCTTATTTGTTTACTAATTTCTCTGGGATTTATCTCCATGACTAAAGCATTATGGTCGCTCTTTCATGCACCAGTGAATTTGAGGTCAGAAGAACCACATTGGATTCCAACGTCTCAACAGGGATTTACATCTCTATTTTTCCTTTTAGCTTTAATTTAAAAAAATAATATATTCTTTGCAGTGGAAAAGTGGATTCCATTTGTTTCTGATGATGAAAGAGCTAAACATTCTGTCTCATACAAGAACGTCCTGAAACATAAACAGTCTTTGAATTATATATCTGGTTTTTTTCTCAGCACAAAAATGAACTAAATTCTCCTTGTACATACAACTCACAATGTATAGAGATGAAATGGGTTTTGAATTCAGTTAAATATATATCCCCTTGTTTGTAACTTCCCTGTTACCTATGATGGTGGTTGCTAAATGAACAGCTGTTGAAACAAAGCATTTCCTATGGTCTGAACCATACTTTCTTCTTTCTCCTTTACTGTGAAAGGGAGAAACTTATTTTTTTAAGACTTATATAAAAAGATCTTTGTGGCAATGATTAGCTTTGTATCTTTAAAATGTAGGAAAATTGAATGTCTCACCTGACGGTAAAAGAACAAAAATCACTAACTCGGCTCGGCACCTGTGGCTCAATCGGCTAAGGCGCCAGCCATGTACACCTAAGGTGGCGGGTTCGAGTCCCCAGCCTGGGCCCGCCAAACAACAATGATGGCTGCAACCAAAAAATGGCCGGGCGTTGTGGCGGGGGCCTGTGGTCCCAGCTACTTGGGAGGCAGAGGCAGGAGACTCGCTTGAGCCCGGGAGTTGGAGGTTGCTATGAGCTGTGATGCCATGGCACTCTACCCAGGGGGATAGCTTGAGGCTCCGTCTCAAAAAAAAAAAAAAATCACTAACTCACAATATAGAAGCTTTTCTTTTGTATTTCCAAATATGTCTGAGTAATTTGTCTCTTTTCCCAACTGAGGTATCCTATGTATGACACATTTACCCTCCCAGCACAGCTGGTTTCTGTCCAAACCCTAATAGCCTAAGTTTTGGTTATGCTTCCTCATATAGGCACTTTCCACTTCCATCAAGGAACAAACCAGTACTTTCCAGAACAAGCACTGTAGCATCCGCTCATTTTTTAGAGAATTTGATAATTCAAAGCAGGGAAAACCTATAACCTCCAGGTGTCCAGGTACTGTCTAAACTTCTCTACTTACTATTTTTTTTTATCATTTAGTCATAGGTAATATGAACCTGTGTCCTGCCATTTTATCAAGTTATACTTTTTCCTTTCAGAAAAGAAAATAGCAGAAGAATGCCACTTTTTGTTGATAACTACTTGATCAATGCAATAGAGAAAGCTGATTGCAATAGAAAGCTCTATTGCACTATTCAGAAGAGACTGTACTATACAATTTAACCTTCTGGAGAAATGGTCTGTCAATGAAGAATTCAAGACATTTTTCTTAAAAGTCCTAAATCAAATAAAATTATTGAATACATTGGTTCTCCTCCTTCTTTCACACCTTGACTGCTATGAAAAAAAAAAAAGCAAGCTCCAGGCTCAATACTAGGTGAGTCAACTATAACTCACAAAGCAGTCAATGTGTTTAAATAGGCATTTTGCCTATATAACCTTAATAATAAAAAATGTAAATGTTTACAGGAACTTTATTCAAAGCAATATAAATATACGTCAACTACAGAATGGTTAAACAATCTATGGTATGCCTATATAATGGAATACTATGCAGCAGTAAAAGGGAATAAACTACTGTTATAACATGGACGAGTCTCCAGTAGAAAATGCTAAGTGAAAGAAGCTGGACTCAAAAGGCCACTTCCTATATGATTCTATTTGTGTGACATCCTGGAAAAGGCAAAGTCACATGATGGAGAATAGATAAGTAGTTGCGAGGGCCTTGGATAGAGAGAGTTGATTACTAATAGGCAGTCCTAGAGAGTTTGGGGAGCTTATGGAATTGTCCTATACGGTAGTAAAGTAGTGAGTACATATATACCACAGTCTATAAATTCTGTTCCAAGCTGGACCTTTACCTGTTTTCCTTTATATTCCTCAGAGCCTAAAATAGTACCTTACACATGGCTAACACTATTCACATGGCAAAACTCACAGAACTGTACAACCCAAAAAGGTGACTTTTATCTGTAAGCAAATTAAAAGATAATAAATGAATTAATTTACAAAAACAAAAGGTATTCTGAGAGGACATGGAGCTGCACGAGGTCAGGCAACAGCTTAAGCTCTCAGGGTCTGAGTTTCCTTATCTTTAGGCAAGATATCATAACGCCAGCACAGTGCCTCTTCGTAGGATGGATTAAAGATGAAATATGATACTACAAGTGAAGTGTGCAATGCTATGGACAAACAGGCAGTGCATGATGGAGATTCACAGTCTTTTCCAGGAAGAATCTAGAGCACAAGCTGCAGGAAGGAAATGGAGTTGAATCAGGATGTTTTGTTCCATTTCTGCCACTAATTGCATGTCTTTAAGCAAGGAGCTTAATTTCCCTGCAGGTCTAAAAATGAGAAAGGGCATGTCAACCACTCTTCAGTACCAAAAAAAAAAAAAAGAAGAAGAAGGAAATTGGAGTTTTCATAATGGGCAGAGTGAAATGATGGGCAGAGTAAAACTGTGTGAAAGTCTTTAGGGGGCACTACCCCACGTCAGATAAAATATATACAAAGATATCCACCAAACTTCTTAAATATAATTCACATATAATGACAGATTTTAGCTAAGTTGTGGTTGACTAAGTTGACATAATCTTTTGCTATATTTGATTTATCAGTTTTCCTTTTATATTTTAGGGCCGTTTTTATATGCCCCTATTGAATTTCTGTGGCCCCCCCATGCTTGTTTTGCCTGATTATTAAATAAACTCACTCTGTTCACGCTGGTGTGACCACATATCCACTTTCCTTTGGACAGACCCAGTTTATACTTATTTCCATGTAATTATAAATCACACCCATTTTCACTTTCATAAGCATTGTAGTTCAAGTGACAAGTTGTATGGATTAGACCAATCTTCCATAGACTAAAAGACTACTTTAGACTGACTTGGGACTATCCTGAAATGCTTGTGATTGTGACTTAGGGCAAATATTTGACCCACCTTGGAACTGTATTTCTTTTCTTTCAAGAACTGCTAATCTTTTGCAGGATGGTTATATAAACTAAGCAAAATATTGTATGAACATGTATAACAGTGTACAACAGTGCTTGGCATCTGTTAGGCACTCTGTAAGAGGAACTAGTATTTGTTTCTTAAAATGAATTTGTTTTTAATCAATTTACACTCACGCCAGGTCTTTTATTATACTTTCATTATTATATCTTGTGACATGAGCATTTGAAAGTACTGTGAAAAACATGACTTGTAACTATTCTTTTTCCCTAAAATATCCAAATTGTATTTAAATATTTCTAAGAGAGGTCATGAGTTAGCAGTTTTAGAAATTAAATCTTCCACCTCAAGTTCATATACTATTTCAGTTCAAGGATTTTTCTTGCAACATCAATAAAAATCTTTTTTTTTTCAAGGTAAGACAGTCATTGATTATCTTGGCTGATTTTTTTTGGGGGGGGGCAGGGAACTTTCTGTTGAAATTTGTTGTGGGCAGGGAATGAGTTTCTATTGTATTCTAGAAATTTCTGTTGTATAAGTTGTCAGAAAACAGAAATATTTTGTAAGCAAAAAAGTTACTTTTTCTTTAGACGCATGAAAAGCCTATATGCTTAAAATTAATGAGCTTGTTTCCACAATCGTGCAGTCTCCTTACGCTGTCCTGATATTTATGTTTTTGCCAAAGAAAAGTTAAAGAGCAGCATTTGGTGTTTCTCAAATGTACCTGAAGATGGAAATCATCTGGACTCAGGCCCCAATCAGAGCAGCTGAATTTGAATTTCAGCAGGATAGGCCTGGTGGTCTGTATATTTACCAGGCAACTCAAATGCTTCTTACTATGATGCACTTTGGGAAACTATGATGGTCCTTTAACTAGGAAGAACAGTGTGTAGGCAGGAGGTGAGATGTGTTCTGGACAGGAAAAGCAATATTGACAAAGAATAGGAAAGGAAATTGGGACTCTTCCCTTCTTGCATTGCCTGTATCAATTTAGCAACAAAATAAACCAGTGACATCAAAGAAGTTGTTAGCTGACTTTTTTGTTAATCACACAACACAGTAAAGTGTTCAAAGCAATAAACCACATCCTAAATGATAAGGCATTTAGTTCTGATTGCTGAAAGAATCCTTTTGTTGTTGTTGTTGTTGCTGTTTTAGCTGGCTGGAGCCGAGTACAAACCTGCCACCCTCAGTAGATGGGGCCTGCGCCCTACACATGAGCCACAGGCGCCGCCCAGGAATCCATTTTCCTCTTTCAATATATTTAATATTTTCTCCCATTCCTTACTCTGTAACTCTTATTCCTTTACACAACACTTACTCATTTCCCCTGATGTCTCTTCCCCATAATTTAGAGGTGAGATACATTACTTATAAGTCTCTCAAGCTTAAGTTATATAAAATTGGAGGTTTGTAGCTCATGGAATCACATGCATCTAAGACATCACTTCAGCTTGGCAGAACTTGGAAAAATAAGTCACACTTTGGGGATATCTTATTTTACTCTGGAGTATATGTGCAAATCAGACATGCATAAAATAAAAGATCTACCCCATTTGTGCTTTTTCCAATACAGATGAGCAAAGCCAGGGAATCAAAGTGTTTAGAATCCCCGGAAGCCTAAAGAACACAGTGAGCTTCACAGTTGGTGTTTACAACATAGAAACGACGATGACAGCAATTCCAATAAACCTAATGTCAGTCATATATTCAAGGCAGCTGAAATGAACAGTCATAAAAACAAACCAAACTGAACTGAAAGCTTTAGCTGAAGAATGGACACAATAAACATTTTACACACTCTATAAAGCAAAAGCTTAATACCCAATTGTGTCCCAGCAGCCATCTGAGCCAACGGTTCCTCAGTAACAGATGTGGGCCGACTCCAAAATTTTTGGACAGGATGAAAGACCCCTATGTTGCTCCCTAAATGTACTTATTCAGTAGCTCCCAGCCAGAGGTGAAACCTACTCCCTCAGAGCATTTGGAAATCCATTTAAAGCATTTCGGATCTTTGCAGAGACTGTGGGGTGCTACTTGTTCTTTGTGGCCCAAGGTCAAGATGCTAAAACCCTCATAATGCTGGAAAGGAACCTGCACTGGGAAGAATTACATTGCCCCAATTCCAATAGTCCCCCTGTGGAGAAACAATTTGCAGGAGCCTCAGGGTCTCCATGAAATCTCTACATTTTGTCCTCATACCTCTGGGTCCTTTTGATTTCTCTCAGGAGTCATTAACCTTGCTTTGGCCCAGAGCACAGTAAATGGAATCCTAAGACTTAAAAGGATTTTCCAAACTGTTTTCCAAAGATTCTTAATATACCCAAAAGAGCAACCCTCTGTCTGAGAGAAGAAGAGTACAGGCCCAGATTTCTCTCTAGATCCTATAGGCAGTGATCCAATATTTCTGAATACTGCATCTGGACATGTTAGCTAGAACATAATGCTTTAGGCCCAGCACTACAGCCCACTACAATAAGTGGGTCAGATGCGCCAGTTTTTAGCCACGTGGATGCTGTATTCACGCCTCACCCCTGCGCTTAGTGAGATGAGGAGCACCTGAAACGAACTCTTTCACAGAGGAGAATTCTGGTTCATGTCCCTACAGGTTTTCTCAGGGTAAGTTTCCTTAAGAATACTACTCCCTTTCAGTATTTGACTTCGGGAAGTCAGCAGCTGAAATTCTGTCTTTTGATTTATTCTCTACTAATAAGCTTCCGTTAGCCAGTGAGCCTCTTTAGGGCATAAAAGCAAACCCCCTACGTAGTAGTGTAGGCACAGATGTGGGAGGCAGTCCCAATGCTGGCACAGCAATGATTTTAAGGTGTCAAATGTGCATATTAGACTTGGGAGGCTTCATTTGTGGAGTTGCAAAATCATTGGTTTTTACAGTAGATTCTCGGGCCTGACAAGACAGGGGGTGAAAAAGAAAATGAACCCATGGTGCTCTGCTGATCTAATCTGAGAGATATCTCGCTCTGAACAGGCTGCCAAGATATTGCAATTATGCCTCAGTTAGATTCCTGTGTCCACCAGCCTGCACTGTCCTTCCTGTACAACTGACTGTCCTTCCCTGCTGGCCCCTGCCTGCCTGTGCCCTCCTTGGCCATGCACCTGCACCCTCATCTTATTGATAGTTCTTTTTTTTCCAGTGCCTATTTGCTTCAGGAATAAACCGACATCTAAATCGTCTTTTTGACCTGTTTTTATCTGGTTGAATACAGGTGTTTATTATCTGCCCGAAGTTAGCTGCACACACAGGATGTGCTCCTGCCTCCCCTCACACCTTCTCTTTGCATCTCTAGAGTTTGTTTTCACTTCTTTATTCAGCTCCACTGCATCCCAAAACATCCTGGCATTTCAACCTCAGAAGCAAATCCTGAACTTTTAAAGTCACGTGTGTTTTATGTATCTCACTTTACCTCTCTTGCTGCATCAATGAGAGGCATCATGTGCATATTTTGAATTAATTATTGTTCTTGTGTTATCATAAAAATATTGAGAAAATATTCAGCATTAGGTATTCCTGCTTAAATCTTTATAAATGCTACTAGAGGATACTTAGCACTGATGTTATAAATAGTAAGCAATAGCTTTAAACAGCAATCCAGTCAGTTTACTTAAGTAATGAAATGCTTTGAGTTTGCACATTTTTAGAAAATTAATGACCGTGCATTTTGCGTTCTTCCTGATGGAGCTCACGCAACACTCTTGAGACTAGTGTTTAAAGTTGGAAATTACCCCTTCCTCTAAGGCATAGTATTTTTCTTGTGTTCCAGGCAGGGGTGAGGAACCTGTGGCCTTCTGAATCCTTGAGTGTGGCCTTTTGATTGAATCCAAATTTTACAGACCAAATCCTTTTATTAAAAGGGTGCAGCAGAGGAAGGCGAAGCTTTCCTCGCCACCTTAAAGAAGGACAATCTTGAAATCAGCAGGCCACAAGTTCCTCGTCCCTGCAAAGCAAAGCGGGCAGGGCCTTTGTGTGCCCAGCCGAGCTCTGCTCTACCCGTTTTACACATCGGAGTTCTATGTGAGAGTTTGGCAAAAAAGGCTCTGCTATTTAAAAAGATGAAATTTGAATTAGATTAGTAATGTATTTATGTTACTATTTAAGATTTTTATTTTGGAATACCTGGAAAAGAGCCCTCAAGGTGCAGAGGGAAGGCTTCCTCCATGCCAAGTCCATGAGGAGAGAGGAGCCCTTTCCAAGTTGAGGGTGCTGTGAGAAAGGTCATGGAGAAACATGTTGCTTTGCTAAAACCAAGCTTCTTTGGCATCAGAGTTTGGGCTAAGTTGTGCCCCGTCAAGTTGTGTTCCAGTGAGTGATGATAATGGTAATTGGTGGTTTCCCATAACTGAAAGGCCCTGATGCGGCTGCCTGACAGAGCACGGTTGCCTTCCGATCAAGGGGCTCTTTGGCTTCTCACAGATAATCGCTGTTCGGCTTTTGCTATCTGATTCTCCTGTACGTATGCCTAGGGTTTTAATTAATCTGCTAACTTGCCGTTTTGTGAAGTGCTCGTTTATGTTCTTTGCCCATTTTTATTCTTGATCATCTTTTTCTTACTGATTTAGAGGAACTCATTATTATTAAGAACATTAACTGTCTGCTTTAGATATTACAAGTCATTTGTCTGCCTTTAACTTAGTTTTTAGTTATTTCCTGAATAGTTTTTCTTTTTTTAGAGATAGCGTCTCACTTGTCACTCTTGGTAGAGTACAGTGGCATCACAGCTCACAGCAACCTCCAGCTCTTGGGCTTATGCGATTCTCTTGCCTCAGCCTCCTGAGTAGCTGGGACTATAGGTGCCCACGATAACGCCCAGCTATTTTTTTTGTTGTTGTTGCAGTTTGGCAGGGGCTGGGTTCAAACCTGCCACCCTCAGCATATGGGGCCGGTGCCCTACTCACGACCCACAGGCACTGCCCACTGAATAGTTTTTATATTTATATTTTAAAAACCTAGCATAGACATACACACACATAAATGCATATATAGGGTGGATATAAAGTTCTATGCAATTTTAAATAGTTTAAAATAGTTTTTAAATTGCACACAAACTTTACGTCCACTCTGTACATATTCCAACATTGGTGTTGTACTTAAAAAGTCCCATCCATATCAAGATTAAATAGAACTTTGTTCTTTTCTGACTTGATTTTGCCATTTAAACTTTTAGACTATTTGAACATTTCATTCGTATCTTGCATAAATTAGATACATTTACCTGTGCAGAGATATGTAGCAAATGATGAAATTGCTTTTTGAAGCCTGCTTTTGCTTTTGCCTCTGCCCCTACATTTAACCCACAGCCAAAACTCTTAACACCACTGATGAAACAAGCCCGCCTTTCCTCCATATATATTGGGAACATGTACAATTCCTATAAATATCTGGGCCTGATTTTTCTATTCTAAAAGATGGATCTGTCTATTCTTAGAATCATCCAAGCAATTTTATTTATTATCATTCTATAATACGTAAATTGCTTGAGAAGAAAACTCCCCCTTTAGTATTACTCTCTCAAAAAGAGCTTGCCTGTTATTACCAACTTAGTCTCTTAGATAATATCTAGAAATACCCTGGTAAGTTTTTTTAAAAAAAACTCCCAAACTCCTGTAATTGATATGAATAGAATTATATGAAGAATAAAGTTATTTGGACTATAAAGCCACCTTTTGAAGTAAATTTCAATTTTCTAGCTAATTTCTTACTCTTTGGGTAAGAACCTTTTGAAAAAGATATTCAATTGTTTATATCTACATAGTAAATTTAGAAAAGTACTTTGTTTGATGTCTTTAGCTTTTATAGATACATAATCACACAGTCTAAAATGGATACATTTGGGTCTTCTCCCTTTAACTATATTAAAATCTGTGACTTCTGCAATCATTGTATTGGTTAGCACTCTGAGAATAACATTAACTCACAGCAGAGAAGGCACATATTCCAGATCTGTTACCGAGTTTAGTGGTAAAGGCTTTTCATGTTTAATATATATTAGTGTAAATATATAATAATATATATTATATACATCCTATAAGAAACAAAATAATATAACCATGAGGTAACCCCACAGCCTTAAGATTAATTTTGAAGGTCATTTGAAAATTTTAGTATTTTAGTAAATTTCTAAGTATTTTTTTTTTTTTTAGTTTTTCCTTTTTTGCTTCATTTAAGTGGGAGCAGTAATTCTGGACTATTTTTCTCTTCTTTTTAAGTCAACTATAAATGCAAAGTATTTATTGAATCCACGCTTCTTTACTGAATTGCTTTTTTGATTTACTTGTTCAGAGATATGTAGCAAATGATGAAATTGCTCTTTAAAGCCGGCTTTTGCTTAGCTTTTGAAATAATGGCATTGTGCTGAGTGAAGTGATAAAAACAGGACCTGTGGGTGACACCGCGTGCTGTACCGGCTGACGAATCCATCTCCTCGGCCAGTTTTTCAGAGTCCAAAATGCTACATAAACTTTTTTTCAACTTGTGTGAGTGGATTATTGTGTGGCTTCCTGAAATAATCCTCTCATCTTTTAACACAGTTCTGACCCAGTTTGGGAGAGGATCCTTAATATCTTGTTCTACTTCACTGACCTCCAGGCAGAATAGCCAGAAATATCGGCGTTTAACAGGCAACTTTTATCTTCGGGTCCACAGAGGGGTCAGCTTTCTCGAAAAAGGAAATTGAGGCTGACATCACCAGGAAGCATTTTAGATGATTTTACTTTCTATTTTATAACCTTAGCAAATAGAAAGCAGAGATCTGGACTAACCGAAGTGCCTCGGAAAAGTGTGCCCCTATGGATGGCACTAAAGGAAAACCTGTTAGTAGACCTGCTGTCGCCTCACCCTGGATTATTTGTCAAATCATAGGCACTCATCCCAGAGAGAAAAGCAGAAACCCGTGTGCAGGAGATGAGGTAAGTCTGGATTGCAAGGACAAAACACGGAGAAATAGCTCACCCAGAGGAGGAGTGGGATCGGGGGTACTTAGAGAGTGCCGTCACTCTGAGATTTCACAACACGCTCTGAACCACTAAGTGGATGGTTAGGAAGTTGTCCTATTTGACAAATGGGAGCCTGACTGCCTTGGCCCATGGTAGATTCCATTACTGTTCATTACCCAAACATCCTCCTTGCCTTTGCCTTAGAATCTGCCGCGTCTCCTGTAGGAGGAGCACCCACCACCATGCCGCTGTCATGTGACCAGCTCTGAGCTAAAACTCTAAGCGTCATCATGTGTTTCTGCCAGCCTCTTTCTCCTTCTCCTTTCCCCCAAGAATGTCCGAGGCAGGGTCTCTTCCTTTAGCCTGGATCTTGGCATGAGGACCGACCGTGGAGCACTGCAGAGTTACCACTGACCCTCCGGACTTGAACCATGATAAGGAGATACAACTTTGAATTAGAAACCATTGAGATCTGGCTGGGAGAGAGGACTCAGTGCAGGGGGCTATGTGTTGCTGCAACATAACTAACCAAAACCTAATTTTTGTGACTTGACGTAAGGTGAGGAGCTAAGTCAGTCCTACTTTAGAGGAAATCCAGGCAACTCCTGTTTGAGATTGACTCTCATTCACTTTCTCTGCATTAGACACAAGAGGCTGAAGCCCATGCCCTGCAAATACCATGCACTTAGATTTCCATAGGCAAAGTCAAGGCAACAAATGGATGAATATTTGCCATTATAAAAGTGTTTTAGAGCAAGATAGTATCAATCTATAACCCAGGGGCTGGCAAATATTTCTATAAACAGCCAGATAGTAAATATTTTAGGCCTTGTAGCCATACAGTCTCTGTAGCAACTACTCAGGTTGTAAGTAAGAGCAGTCATAAGTATAGAAAACACATGATAGTGGCTGTGTTCCAATAAAACATTATTTATAAAAATAGGCAATGGAATGGAGTTAGCCTGCAGACTGACCCTGACTGTAGCAGCAAAACACCAACAGCAAAAACAAACAACCAAATTTAAAAAAGGCCAAAAAAAAAAAAAAAGAAAGAAAGAAAAACAAGGCTAATGGACTATGCTGAATGTTCTACAACCATATTTAATATTGTTTTAACATTAACAATTACCCACATAGCCACCAAAGAGCATGGATAAGTCCTTGTTTTTTTTTTCCAAATTAAAAATAGAGGTAGGCACAGTTACTTCATAAGATTTTTGTAGTAATTAATTAAAATGAAATAGAGAGTGCCAGTAAGTAAGCACATACATTTTCTCTGTCCTACTCTACAATACGCAGATAGAGGAGATTCTCGATGAAGGAGGTCAATGGAAATGAGGTACAGCAGGAAATCCTATCAATCAACATTTGCTGAGCAACTGATCTGATCAGACCGCGTTACGGTAAGGAAGAATAAATATTATTATATGTTGTGATTTACACGCCCATTATTTATATCCCTAATTATACTGATCTGACATGGAAAGACTTTCTTTTTAATGCTGGGGTATAATTTAGAATAATAAAAAATAACCTGTGTTCTACACAAAGATCACAAAATCCCCCACGTCAAGCTCTGTCCTGCAGAGACAATGGCTAGAAAATAACCCCCTCTGCTATTTGCTATATTAAAAAGCTGCCCAATTAAATGGATGTCAATTTTGTTATTTTTTGAACTCAGACTAGGAGGTCAAATTTTCTTTCAAAAAGCAGTAAATCTCAGTATGTTATACTATGTTCTGTTAAACATCTTCTGGCATAAATAATTAGGGTGAAATGTGCTCAGGAGTCCTTGGCCCGTATCCACCATCTTTGGTGCAAAGGTCATAGTGACAATTGTTGAGATATTTGAATCACCTCTTTCTCTCTAAATCTTCATCTCACCATGGAAAAGTGTATTTATTTTTCTCACATGTTTTCTGTCTGATCTAACACTTTACATTTATTTTCCCCGACCTCCTCTTGCAGTTTGCCCTGTCCCAAAATATTAAAATTGCCTCCCCCTATTCTTTCTATTTCTTCTACTGTCCAAATAATGACCAACATTTTCATTTATTTATTTTTGAGACAGAGTCTCACACCGTCACCCTGTCTAGAATGCAGTGGCGTTATAACAGCTCACTGCAACCTCACACTCTTGGGCTCAAAGGATCCTCCTGCTTCAGCCTTCAGAAGGATCAACATTATTAACAATATCACAGTGTCTTTGCTGTCCACAATATGACATGCGTCAAATTCATCAGAGTCAGCTTGCAAGACACCAGGCCAGGTGTGAGCACCTCCTTCCTGAACTGGTGTAAAAACTAAGGTAGGAATATCCTTCTGTAAAACCTGGGCATATGCTTAAGAAGAGTTTTACTTTATTCACAAGGAGAGACTTTTAAGGTAAGTGAAATTGCTCGGAGGTTATGTGCTTGACTAAGCATGTGGGGAAGGGAGTATAGAATTGGGAAATGACTTAAAATTCATTTAACCTTGATGTTAACACAATTCACATAGAGTGTTGGAGGAAGACAGGAGCCTTTGCAGCAGACTTCCAATCAACCTGTTTCCAGAAGATGCACAAGTTGTCTTGGCATCAACTGGACATACCTATTAAAATTATAGACTTTAAGGCACCACTCGCTGCAGACTTACTGAGCCTCCAATCTCTAAGAAGTTGGGCCTGAAAATACAAGTTTTACTATATTTCCTCATGATTCTAATGTGAATCCAAGTATGGAAGCCTCCTTGTTAAAGGAATATGAGGGACATGAGAAATGTAAACAGTCATCACCATCAATATCTTCAGGGGTGCATTGAATATAGCACCAGGGCACAGCTCATTGGGTGTTCAGGGGACAGATGGGCAAACATTTCTCATGAGACATTTCCTTCTCCTTCTGCTTCGCACTTTCCCCTCAGCTGAGAAGAGTGTGTAATTCTGGGCCATTTATCAGATATAGAAATGCCAACACTTAAAAATGACATATGAGTTGGAGATGAAAGAAAATAAACTGAGATTAAAATAATGATCAATAATAATCATTAAAATGAACCAGATCTAGGATATGTACAAAATCATTTTCTATACATTCAGTGTCATATTTTGGTGTAGCTGAGGGCCAGCAGTGAAGAGGAGTGAAAATGAAATCATGTGAGTTTGTGCCTTTTAGACTGAAGGATCCTGAGAGATCCCTCGGTAAAAGAACGCAGGTTAGGCCAGGAAGTTTCCATTCTTTATTCCCACTGCTTCTTTTTGGTAACTTGGAGAATTATAGCAGACATATAGGGATGTGTCTACAACACAATGCCTGACAGACTCCTGTGTTTTTCTTTTTACTCCTCAGATGATTTTCATCAACACAGACCTGGACTTAATGATTTGCATGTGAAATACATCCCCAGCACCATCAATTAGACCGACTCAGGCTCTGCTCTGATTATGTTGACAACACATGATCCCAAGGATACCCAGGCCATTGTTTCTTCCCAGGGATTTTAGCATCCACCTCCCTGGGTTGTCTGATCATTCTTTCCATGAAGCTGCCTCCAGACCTCAAATACATCATGGAAAAAACTGGTCTCTTTGGCTACAGACAATAATGAATCAACTGCATATATATCTGTCAAAATGATGTGCATTTGACTATTTGAATAATAGCGCAGGGAGGATCGGAAAGAGCGAGAGAAATGTAAAATTGAATAGAGTCTGAAACGACACACACTTAGTAATTCTTGTAAAGGATAAATTCACATCTATTCACACATCTCTTTGGACATTTTTGCAGAATCCTCGAATTCAATTACTTTTGAAAAAAGTTTCCAATACATTTTCTGAATCAAATAAATATTTCCGTATTTTTTAAAAAACTAATTTATCATTTCCTTTGCAATGGAGACCCTAGACATAGCCCTGTCTAAGAGAATGTGAACTGAAGATTTAAATAGGAGAGTCAGGGCTTGTGTATTTTTACTGTTTTATTTTATTTTGTAAATATTTTCTATAACCCATCTGTTCCCCTTAATCTCCAAACCTGACTCCAGTTCCTGTCGGAATTGTGGCTTGTGGTTTGAGCTGACTGTCTTCAGCAGGGAATTAAAATGAATTTGCTCCCAATTCACAGCATAAACTAGATCACTAGGACCCTAATGACAGGTTTAGAAAGGTCCCTGCCAATCACGTGGAAAAACCAATGGCTTAAAAATGCTTCCTGTCCGAACTACTCCCCAAATATTTACAAGTAAAAAAATGTGAACAGCGTGCAGACTTAATTACTCATCGGACAGTAGTGAAAAGTGCAGTCATTCTTGAAGTCTTTCTTGAAGCCAGGGGCAGGAAGCCTTTGTGTATTTCCGCTTTCCCCCTGAGCCGAATCCACGGCATGGAGACTATGGATTGATTTGGAACGCCATCTAGTGAAGGATTTGAGGAAGTGCACGAAGGTAGAATGAACAATCCCAAGTCAAATCCTGATTCAATTGGTTTCACACTTCCCTTCAGACTATTTTAAATGGTTCTGAAATAAATAATGGTGAGCTTTGTAATCTTATGGGAAAAGCAAAACAGATCGACTAATGTGTGCTCCAGCATAGATCAGTGTCAGTTAATGGTCCCCCCGTCTCTTGGTATAGAATGAATGGTCAGCTTCCTTTCTTAGTACTTTCCCATAGACTCCAGTCAGAGTGTCAGAAAGGCCCCATGGGGGGAGTGTAATCAATAGTTTCCCTCGGCCAGAATGTCAGTAACCAGAATGGCATCAACGGACTTCAGAAGAATGATGCCAGGGCAGTAGATCCATCAATTGGGGCATTTTTCAGTTAAACAGTATGAAAGACATTGGCTATCAAAAAATTAAAATACAATAAAAATTTTCTAAAATTCAATAGCTTTTATCACTAGAAAATCAGTACTCACAGCACCTACTTCACAGTGTGCTGCACACAGAAAGCACTCAATGAATCTAACCTTGTTCAGGAACTAGAGGCGGCAGATAGAATTTTTAACCCAGGGAGAAAGCTGAATATAATTCAACCATTACATTTTGAATTCTTCTATAGAAAACCGTGTCCTCAATATACTTATATATTTTTCTGAAATTCTCAACTCCATATCTCAATGTCACATCCCTTGGCAGATTGACCTGTGTGCTCTTAGCATTAAATAAATTGGCATACAGCTGCCTCTATACTTAGCAAAGTGGGGGTGAGGCAAAACGAAGCAACAAAACCCAGAAACTCAGTATCATGACATTTTTACTAGAATTAATTATCAATATGCCTAACTAATCCTGCCTGCTTTCCTCTTATCCTGGCTTTCAGAAAACCTCACTTCATGATTGCTGACTGTAAGTTTCCTTTATCTTTTCTGGCTGCTGCTCTCAAGTGCCATGGTCAGGCTGCCATTGAGGTTTCATAGTCTCTAAGAGCAACTGATTCTAGCCGGTATTAAATGGCAGTAAATGCTGTGTTTATGTTGTTTATGTTGTTAGATGTTCCTTTTTAGGGAAGCAAGAAAGTCTCTAACGGGTCACAAAGCATTAATTAGAGGACACTGGAAGGACAGTGACCACCTTTCATGCCCTTGGTCTTCTCTCTCTAATCAGAAGAATTGGCTGACCTGAAGGCTTAACATCTCTGTCACTTTCTCCTTCTGTCTCCTCCATTGTTTGACCAATGACTAATTACCTGTCACGATCTTTAATCCATCAATTCACGGACTAACCCATGCCTATTTTTAACAGGTGAATCTTTAAGCATTTTTTTAAGAAGCCAGCACTTTACACCAATTAGACCTACTTTGAACTTAGAGAACAGAAGACTTGTCAAACATTTCAACAGTGCTTTCCTTATACAGGGTGTTTCCCAGATCAACCCTGAAGTCTCCATACATAGGGAAAAAGGGGAAATTGTAGCCAAATGTACCTTTATTTACAAAATATTCATTACAAAACCTTACATAGAAGAGTCCAACATGAAGAGAATATTCTGTAAACTTTTGTAATGAATATTTTATAAATGTTTGGCTACAATTTCCCCTTTTCCCTCTCTAAGGAGACTTTGGGGGTGACTTTTGGGAAACTTTGTACTTTTTTCTGATTCTTAACTAATAGGGAAGAAAAGCTTTACCTGGCAATCAGTTCTCAATCTGCTAGGCAACACCTCGGAAGCACCTGCAGGCCCAGAATGACTGTGTGACAGTCATGGTTCCAGCAGCACTGAGCACACGCATGCCTCTGAGGCACTCTAGCCAGGAGTGATTAGCAATAACATTTCACTGCTTTGGGAGGGGCAGAAAAACAGGAAAGCAACTGCAATATGAAATGAAATGGGCCAGCTTCATAAGTGAAAAACAAAGTGTGACGAAGACTTAAGACAAAGTATTCTAGAGGCATCAATCAGTACCAACAGCAAAGAGTGCTTTGAGCAGATTTTTGTACTTTAGACAAAGGTCAGGAGATTTTACTGGCACTCAGTCAAATGTGCGCTATGTAGGCAAGTTGATATCATTCAAGTTAAAGTACAGGAATTTGCAAGTACTCCTCTCCCTCCTTCTTCAGAGTAGCAACTTGGAGAATTTTGCAGATTAGCCCCTCATAATATCCCTCTCATTCTGGCTCTGAAGTGTTTTCATGAATGGGAATGAAGGGGCTAACATTACAATCAGAAGAGCCCATTACAAGAGATGCCGATTTGCTTAGAAGAGACCTGATTTCTGTTTGTCATTCTGGTGTGATGATTAATAGTATCCTCTTCCCGTTCAAAAGTGTCCTGAGCTGGGCGACACCAGCCACATGCCAACAATGTATCATATGAACGCTGCAAGAGTGCACAGGGTGGCACAGGTGGGCGGGACGCACTGTCAGCATCACCGGTCTGGGATCGCTGACAGGCTCCCTCTGCTTAGGGTTTCAAAATGCCAGGTCTACTGAGATGCCCAAACAACAGTCCAAAGGGAAGGCTGTGTGAAATGTCATCATGGCCATGGAGAGAGGACCAATTGATGTTTTCAAATGATGGAAAAGGCTGCTGGATAAAAACTCCCATCTCTCCCTTCCTTTCTGCTTGCAGCCACCCTTTTAACACAACTACTATAACTAATGGCCAACGTTGGTAACACACACACATACATAAAATATGCACATGCATATGTGTAATTCATTTTCTGGTTTCATATTACTTGATTTAAATTCATATCTTCTTCAAACTAATTTATTTTCTGCTTGACTCAAGTTGCTAGTTCCTTTGCCCGACTTAGCTCATTTTTTATTTACAAGGGACATTAGGCCCTGATAGCTCCTATAATAGAGCATTATGTACTTTACATATTTTTAGAAGACACAGGACATTATCTGAACCCCAAGGTCAACCTTTGTGGTAAATGTAAAAGGAAGCACTTTGAAAGAAAGAAATGTCTGTAGAGCCATTTTGTAGATGAACTGAATATCCAGCAGAAAAAAAAAAAAAGCCCTCTAGAGTTTGAGGGGAGGTATCTGGAAGAGAGGCTAACATGAAAATGATCCTAAGCAAAGTGTCCTAAGAATGGAAAAGCACACATAACATCAACACCCTAATGAATTGGAACTAACCAATAGGCACACACGTGCACAGAAGTAAAAGTCATTGAAAATCAAGCAGGGAAGGTGGGAGGGAAGGGGTAAGAATCCTACCTAACAGGTACAATGAACGTTATTTAGGTGATGGTCACACTTATAGACCTAACTCAAGCCATGTAAGGAAAAAAATTGTACCCCCTAATTGAATGGACCTAGGTTTGAACCCGTTACCTTTGGTATATGAGGCTGGCGCCCTACTCCTTTGAGTCACAGGTGCTGCCCCTGTACCCCTAAGTATTTTGACATAAAAAGAAAAGAAAATTTGAAGACAAATGATGTGAGGGATAATCTCCATACACCTGTCCATCTAGTTTTGAAAGAGTCATGTCCCATTGACAGCAAGACACAGCATTGAGAAAGAAATTGAATTAGATTTCTGTTGCACTGGCGCCCCCCAATGGTCTTACCATTTAACAGTGCATCGTTTTAGAGGAAAGCTCTTGAAACCTTTTCACAGGTTTTGGTGACACAGAAGCAGGTTTAAATGGCAGGGCTAAATCTAGCTTCCCTTCTCTATTCACCACCCCCACCCCAACCAGTTTTGTTCCCCTCTCTCCCCAATAAGTGAATAGTAAAGGGTAATGAGGTTAAGGTCGAAAAGAATAATAACAGCAGTAATAATAAAAGACTTGCTGATGGCTGTCTTGAACAAGACAGGACGAGATTCTGAAATTAAACTCAGCAGGCAGAACGCTCCAAAGGCCACCCCGGCCCATCTGCTGAAACCTATTTCATTAGAACCCGGCTGTGGCTTCTCACTCCACACACAAAGAGGCGCCTGACGGAGCACCTGCCTGGGCAACGTGAGTAAAAGCTGCAGTGCTGATGTCATGCTGCCCATCAGGTTTCCTCAGATAATTTCAGGGTCATTACCAACAGCTTTTCTTCTTTCAAATTTAAGAAAGGCAAGCTTTACAAACCAACTACGAGCACAGCTTGGCATAAAAGACAGCTGAACCTTCATTTCGGATGCTATAGGGCCTATCTCTGCCTCGCTGACAGTTACAAGGCGCAGTTTAAGTAAAAAATCCATTTAAGTGGTGCATTTTGCGTGGAGGTGTAGAAATGTATAGTAAAAGATGACAGCAATACAGAGAGAGTCTTTGCCACAGCCCATTTCAGCTTTAGATAGTGACCTGCGTCTTATCATAGTTAACCACGGTTGCTATAAATTTATGGTAGTCCTGGAGACAAGGATGCTGTGGGACGTTGTTTGCTCTTTCAATCCCCAGAACTACTCAAAAATCCAGTCTCAGGTCCTTTCTCACTTTCCCTGTCCCCTTTAACATCTGACAGTTACAAGAAAATAGTCATCGCAGTACACTCCACGGCACCAGGACAGCAGCAGAAGGGGCGAGATGACTGTTCTAGAAGATCTTTCCCATCTCTTAGTTTCTTGGTGAGTATTTAGAAAGTGATGGGTCCAATAATACGTTTTTTAGCATTTCTAGCAGTCATCTTAAAACCATGCAAACTGCTAGAAAACATCAAAGTCTTTGTTTTATGTAAGTTAATAGGGCAATTATTTCTCAGGTTCTCAAAAAATAACTGCTAAAAAGTGTGGCTGAAAGTCAACGCAGTATGAAAGGATGGGAGCAAATGGTGGGACTCCTGAACTCTGCTGAGAGCAGACCACCTTCCTTCTCCCCTTCAATCAGTTTTGAACTGTACACCGTGAGTAATACTTAAGTACTACATGTGGAGTATATTCAGATTCCTAAAGTCAGAACAGACATCTTCTTAAACCAACTTCTCTTTAAAAACAAAATACTGTCACTGCTAATAAACAAACACAATGTTTTCTCTTATCAATGAGACAGTTATTTACTACCACCGTGATTTCAATCTTCTAAGTAGCCTTATAAAATATTAACCACACTCCGAAGACCACACCCATGTCTGTAGGCAAGGGGAAAGAAATTCCCTTCAGATTGTGTGAAGAGAGACAGTTCTAATTTACATAACATGCTCCATATGTATGACTTCATTTTGCTCTGACATTTATTCCTTCAGTTCAGAAATCCTTCCTCAAAAGATGTATTTTGAATCATAGTTCCACATGCATCTTTAAAAACGCCCTTGACGGGTTTGCATTTTGCTTATTTATTTTGGTTGATTGGGGGTTTTGTGTTTTTTGCTTATTTTAAAATTTTCTTAATTTTAATTTTTAGGGAAAACAATATTACACTATCTCATGTAGTACATTTTTCATTCTAGGACAAAATCAGAATTACTTCTGTTAAGGAAAGATGATCTTTGATAGGCTGATGGTTAATGGAAAACCTTTTCTCCCCTCACCACTGCCTTCTTCCAACAAAACAACCAACTTAAAGGGGAACTTGTTAGCCCTTCTCCCAAGCAATACTAGAATTCGCTCTTTTAACCCTGTGTTTACGTGTGGGATGAGGCTTATGGGGCATTCCAACTGACATTGTGGATAATATGATGAAAGCATGTGAATCCCAAATATAAACTAACATAAAAAACAAGGGAAACCCCATTGGCTTCCTAACTATTAAACCTGTAAAGGCATGTCTATGTAAACTTTATCTAGTTCATAAATTGCAAGAAAATGGATCGCTTCCCCGTACATTTAAACCCACTTATGAAGTGCCTCGCACAATGCCTTTGTCTTACTGTGCTCTGTGAATCAGGTAACTAGAACACTGACTGATCAGAGACGAGGAAACAAAGTACTTAAAATGACATCACTATTCCATTAGGAGCCCACCAAAAATCATGGCCACCCACAGAATTTCACAAGGAGGACTGAGGGTCACTTGCATTACCAATTGTAATCTATTGGTAATAATCGCGCCTCGGCTAAACCTCCTTGGCAACGATACCGCCACTGTGCAAAGCTTGCCAATTGTATTCTGTATTTTCCATCTTCAAGTGATAAATTCACCCAGTGACATACAGGTTTCTCTGAAAGAGCCTCTGATTGCTAGTGGGACCTGCAGGTTAGTAAAAACCCTTTTAATAATCTAGGCGCGATAGCCCAGGCCTGTTATCCTAGCACTCTGGGAGGCCAAGACAGGTAGATTGCCCGAGACCAGCCTGAGCCACAGCGAGACCCCCACCTCTAAAAATAGCCAGGTGTTGTGGCAGGCCCCTGTAGTCAGCACCCACCTACTTGAGCCCATGAATTAGAGGTTGCTGTGAGCTATGATGCTATGGCACTTTACCAAGGGTGACAAAGTGAGACTCTGACTCAAAAAAAAAAAAAAAAAACAACTTTTAATAAAATAACAGAAAAGAATGTATGATGGCTTGCTTTTTGAAGTATAGTTTCACCCTTTTTTGCTTTCTCCTTGGGTTACAAGGAGGGGGCAGGAAGCGTGCCATTTTATATTTACCAACATGTGTAAAGAGGACCAATGTGCAAGCACTTTGAGGAATGAACTATAATTCTGTCAAGCACATCAAATAAAAGTGATCAAGTAATACTATCTTGTGGATTGCTTCAGGAAAGGAACGGGGAGGATGCTGGGACGACATTTTGAGAGGATATTCAGTTATGATGAGAAGCATTATAAAGCCTAATCCTAAAGGCATATGGAAACGGACAGCTTCACAGGAACGCTAGTGACAGACTCTTGAATCTGCAGCAACCTGGGAACATCGAGAATATAAAGTCCAGAGTCTACAGTTAAGCTCACAGATGACAAAGAATGTATTACATCAATGGCTAAATATTTAAGCTTCATGGAGTAGAAGATATTTGATTGTAAATGAGCCAAGAATAAAAAATTAAAAAAAAAAACCTGTCTGTGAAATTATACTGCAGGCATAAAATCTCAACTGCCTGAGAGCTCCAGTTTTTTAAAAGCTGTGGCTGACAGAGCAAATTAAGCAGTTGAGATGTTTACTATGTGTAACAGAGATAAACTGGCAAATGTAAAAGATGTAATTACCCAGCATGGTTTTCTAAAAATGAATTTTAACTCTGTGCTATGAGGGGCAACAATTGCAGGGGACTGGATTATTTTTCTTTCTTTTTAAAAAACCCTCTTTCTGAAAAATAAGCTCTCACGCACTTGGGAAGAACTTTTAAAAATTTTCAGTAACGTAAAATAGTCAAAGATCAAAAAACCAAGAGATTTCACTGAAAAAGCAGATCAGAAAGGAACCACTTAAGCATTAAAACAATTCTGAAAAGGATTTTAGACACAGAACACTCTTTGATCTAGCAAGATAATCATACGATTAGCAACTGAACCCCAAACTAAACTTTACTGTAAATTATATCTCAACTATTTTTGCCCTATGAACAATAAGAGATAATTCTTTATTGACTTAAAGATATATGCAGAGATGCTCGCATGACAAAACTATCACCCTGATTTCCCTGATTTATGAAAGAATCTGGACTTTTTTTCTTATTATTAAAGAGCAAAAATAAAAAGGGACAATTCCCAGCTACTTCTTAGAAGAAGATAGCATTAAACAAATTAGAATATACATTTTTAATAAGCAAAAAATTTCTCTAAGCTACCACTGGATATACACAAAGATGATAATTCTTAGATTAAGAATATAATACAGTAACCTGTAGGAAAGGTGAAGACTCTCCTTCCCCTTAGGTAATTTCTTGGGCCTGTCCTAGGAGGGCTATCTCCTTTGAAATACCATTAAAACATGACATTGTACATTTTTTTCCTTAGGGTGTGGTAGTTGCAAAGAATATACTACTTAGACACGCTGAATCGTGGCAGTGTTGCTGTTAGTTATATATTATTTGTTTGTCTGTATCCCCATTAGATGATAAGCTCATTCAGAGCAGGGAGCCCTCCAAGAACAGCATTTGACACATTGGAAATGCCCATTAAATATTTGTTAAATGAATGAGTGAATGAAATAAAAGGTAAATGTCCAGAAATCTGTGTCATGATAGAAAACGATTTAAACATGTGCCAACATGCTCCCCTTTTTCCTACTAAAAGAAACTGGAAGTTAATCCTCTGTATAAACAAGGTTAATATACACAGTCCCAAGTTAGCTTTAAATGGTTGGTTCCTTTATGTGACCCACCATGTCACTGGTAGAATTCTACAAGCCTTCTTCTATGTATCACATGTGTGCGTAAAGCCCTCAGCTTCTTGATCATTCATACAAGTTCGAGACCTAGGACTGTACAGGGGACAACTGCCCCCCACACTCCCTGAGATGAAGGGAGTTTCACAAAATGCCTAGGCAGTCGGGAAGTGGTAGCTGCAGAGATAAAATGACTCACCATTTTTTGTACACACATGATCTAACTATGTCAACAAGCATTTATTTTCACTTCATCCTTTGCTATAAACATGTTTTCACAGACCATAAGCAGAACATAGAGGTTGGTAACAAGAGAACTAAATTTAAGTCCTGATATTCTTAAGCTACTCAACTAATCTGGACCTCAATTTTTCCATATGTGTGATGAGAATGATAATAAAAATTAAGTTGACCTGTTAGGACTTTTAGGCAGTTCAAATGAGGTTGTGGACATAGGAACACTTGTCAAGCCATAAAACATTCTATAAAGTTATAAAGAAAAGTGCCTATGTGGTAGAATGATGGCAAACATAGTACTGATTATCTGATTTTCCCTCCACAACTTTTTGCAACATGACTTTGATGTTTCTCCTGTCAAAAGGTGAAATCTTTTTTCTCCACCTCAACTCCTCTCCAATCTAGGCTGGTCCTGAAATTTCCTTTGGTCCAGAGAAAAAGCAAGAAGTGACCACATGCTAGTTCTGAGCTGAGGCCTCAAGGTATTTGCCCTTGCATAGATTTGCTTGCTCTCTCAGAACTACCACTGCCAGGAGAATAAGCCTGATTAGCATGATGGAGGATTAGAGATGATGTGGAGGAGATTTTAATTGTTCCAGCTGAGTCTATTCTACCAACACAGCAGAAATCAGCAGAGTGTCTACCTGACCTATGGCTGACTGCAGGAATGAAAGGGATACTAGTCAAGACCAGTAGAACCATCCTCATCATTGGTAGATTCATCAGGAATAATAAAAGCATACTGTATTAAGCCACTGAGTTTTGGAGTAGTTTGTTATGCAGCAATTAGCTAACTGATACAACATTATAGACTTCAACCAGAGTCCCTGGGAACATGTCCAGAAAGGAAGGACAACCTGGGTAGGAAAGGTTTGGTAATTAAGAATCAATATCAACTATATTTCACCTTTTCCCCTAGCTTCCTTCCTAGGGATTTTAGCTAGGACTTTTGGCTGATATCGGGACTAAGGCTGAGAGTCTCTGATCTCAGCAGAAAGACTGCTCTTAATTCACAGAACAGTATGTGAACAGATGTAGCTTTGCTTCCAAGATGTGATCTAAAAAGAAAATAAGAAATGGCCTCCTAGACCCTATCAAATCTCTCTTTAACTATGCTGCCTCAATAAGGAGTCAAGTGTGCAAACAGATCTCTTTTTAAATATAGCTTCTGAAATGAACCTTTTAAATGTCAGTTTGACATTTAAAAATCAGCTGATACAAGAATGCAGAAAGGGATAAGTTAGCAAAAGTGGAAAAGGGAATAGATAAGAGGCTGGATCAACAGAGCCTACAAACAATTCATGCTCAGGAAAACTTGCGTACAAAGTGAAAAGGTAATTAAAAAGGAGATGAATGTGTCCTATCAAAGTCTTTTGTATGAGTAAGTAGATCCTTGCTCATAGAACTCTGGCCATGTATAGACAAGCCTAACATGTTGCCATTAGTGAATATTCTGAGGACAATTATGGACTTGTGGGTCCATATGAATCTACTCCATAGAGGGTGGTTGAGAGGACTAAATGAAATGGCAGTGGATTTCTGCCTTATGTTTGCCTTTTGCTTATTTCTCAGGGCATAACCCCTCCCATAGAGGATGAGGACCTAGCACTCCAATCATCCAAATATTTCTCATGATTAGCAGATCAGAGTCACAAAATTACAAGAAATTGAAAGTGCTCCACAACGTCCACAAAAACATTCCCACCTTTACTCAAATAATTCTCTTTTTAGATTGTACCTTCTGGATCCCCAGACTTGCTTCTTTTTTTCTCACAGGAATACACCAGCAGCAAAGCCACTCAGAGTATCAGCATGTCAGCAAAAATCAAAAAGAATGCCTGAGTTTAAGATAGGAAGGCCAGGCACCAGCGCCCAGCCAGTGCAGAAAGCATTTATGGAGCATATTAGAATGCACTGAGTATCATGGTGTTCATTCTTTACCTCAAATTTATCTTTTCAACAATTCCATGAATTAGGTATTATTAAACCTGTTTTGAAGATAAGGCTTGGCAATATACAGTAATTTGTCCCCCAAAGTTTCACAGTCAGTTATTTTCAGAGCCAAAAACAAAACTGTCACGATAATACCAAAGAACGTCTCTCTCCACAACCATCTGAACCTTACACATTGGCTCCATCCAACATTCTTTGCCTTTCAAATCAAGGTTTGTAGAAGATGTTATAATCTGCCCACTAGATTACAGTTGCATGAACCAAGTGTTTTCTCTCTCTTGGTGGATCCCTTTTCTTGTCAGAGCTTGATGGAGCACTCAGCTCCCAGGAAGCGCTCCTCCTTAGCTGATGATCTTTCTCCAGGCCACTCTCTGCAGCCTCTCCCAGCTCTGTATTCTGTCAGATCTCCTTAGTTACATATTGCTTCATGTTGCCTTTTAGTTTTTCCTCCCTTCCCCTTCCCCTCAGCAAAGAAGCATTGCGACTGGGCTGGAGAGCTTTAGGATCAGATTGGCTCTGCCACCTCTTGACTAACATGAAATGCGAACTTATCCTCTTTGAGGGTAATAAACAGAATCTACTTCCCAGAGGGTGGTTGAGAGGATTAAGTGAAAAGTGTAAGATAACATAGTAAATGCCCCCAAAATGTTACAAAATAAATGCAGCCTTCTATGAGCATAGATTTGGTGGAAAGAAAAAGTTAAAACTTCCTGGATTCTTATTATTGTTCAAAATTCTTCATGGTGACCCCGCTCAAGAGGACTCCACTGTTTTCCCATAAGTGAACCGTCTTTATATTGTTTGCTACTTCACAATTTATGAAATACATTCAAAGCAAAATCCTTACTTTGTATGACCTGGTACAAATGTCACCATTTTGATGACGTCATCTCTGGGCTTCCAGAGGAAGACAGTAGGAATTGATTCAGCATCTACTCAATCTCCTTTTAAAGTCCCTTCCTTTACTTCTGCGGCTTACACATTTCCAAAACTCTTACAGCTAAGGGTTCTGATGTGATTGAGAGGTAGCCAACCACATGCACCTGCTTAAGCAGTAATTTCAAATTAAGTCAAGTGGGAGAAGAGGCATAACGATAGGAATCCATTTTTGCCAGTGAAGGTCATGACAGAGGTGGCTGGATAGATTGCTGGCCTTCCATGTGACAGATTCACCACTCAACAAGTGACTTCAGATTGGGCAGGGGCTGCGGCTCCCAGGGCTGGGGCATGACTTAAAGGTGTGTGTCTCTTTACCCTCCTCGATGATTACAGAAATCTTTAATTCTCTATAAATCTCTTTCCTCTTAATTAGCTAGAGTATATTCTATTCTCTGCACTGGACGTCTAAGACATTATTTAGAAGAGGAATTCTTCTTGTCTTTATTTCTGTACCTATAGTCCTTTGTTCCCATAATTCTTATTACCCTTGACTTTCTTTTTATGGTAGCTTTTATGTACATTTATTTTTTCCTCAATTTGGAAGCTTAATAGAAGATACTAGATCATTTTCATTTTTGATTTTCCCATGTGCTTGGCACAGTGCTTGATAGAAAGCACTTGCTGAAGATAACCCAGACAGGTCCCCACAGTGGCACGGTGGTAGGCTGAAGCTTTGTTTTTGAATTATCGCTAGCTTTTATTATTCTACATTTTATATCTTGTTAAATCATTCCTAAATGTCTAGTTTTAAAAGTGACCACCTTTATTTGTGATAGATCAGGTTACACTTCAGAAATATTTGAAGAGTATTCAAATATTCACTTTTCCACTTCTATGGGAGTAATATATCTCCATGCACCACTGATGTTTGGTTTGTCCAATCGGCTAGATTTAGCTCACACTATGGTGGAGGATAGCCTCCACCGCCTTTTGTTTATATTTCAGGTTAATGTGAGGGTACAAACAACTAGGTTATAATGTTTGCATTGTTTAGGGAGTGTCCCTCTTGTAGTTATGCCCCACACCCAAGAGGTGTGCCATATGCCCTTACATTGTGCCCATTAAGTGGGAGCACACCAATTTCCCTCTCTCCTCCATATTTTAATGTTGGGCTCAGTTATGAGATTTATATTAGCCAATCAGATGTTAGTGGACATGAAAGGACAGGAATTCTTGAAATGCTCTTGTCCCATTGCACTTGTGCTTTCGTGCCTCTGTTATTACCAGAAGAACATGCCTTAGATGGCCCACTGATTCAAGGAAGAGGATTAGAAATTCATGGAACTGAGCCACCCCCAGCCTCAAACAGCCACCCAGCATCTCCCCCTGCCCTGCAGATGCATGAACAATAAATACTTCCTGTTTGATATCAAAAATCTGTGATTGTCCCACAGTATCATTGTGGCAGTAAGTCATGTTTCTGGAAACATAGGAGGGAAAATTCTCTCTTTCAAAGAAAACTGAATGTATTAGAAGTTTAATACTTTCTTCTAACACGTTCCCTTCCCTTCACACCCATCTTCCTCCTTGGGTGAATTCACCTCCTTCATTTGTATAGCAATATGCATCGTTGTCACCCCAGGTACTTTCTAACATTGCCTAAAGGCTCTTTGTGCCCTATCAATAGATGGTATTCCAGAATTTTGCTTCTCTTTATTCAGCTTTCTTCTCTCCTGTAAGAATCATTTTTAAGAACTTTTACCTCTGTGTTAAACTCTCAAACTTTCCCCCAAGCCCTGAACTTTTTCTTAAGTCATAGGTACTGAGTTCTAGTTGCCAACAGATTGTCTCTTGCTGGCACTCCTACTCTCTTACACAAAACTCCCCACACCATGTGCAGTAACATCTTCAAACCCATCCTTCTGTTTTCTCTTCTTTTCATTTACCAATTTCCAGGCCACCCATGCACAAAATCTCAGTTAACAAAAAAAAAGCTAGGTGGGGCACACTGGCTCACACCTGTAATCTGAGCACTTTGGGTGGATTGCCTGAGCTCACAGGTTTGAGACCAGCCTTGACTGGGAGTAAGACCTTGTCTCTAAAAACAGTTGGGTGTTATAGAGGGCATCTGTAGTCCCAGCTACTGGGGAGGCTGAAGGCAATAGAGCCCAAGAGTTTGAGGTTGCTGTGATCTATGATGCCATGGCACTCTATCCAGAGTGACAAAGTGAAACTCTCTAAAAAAAAAAAAAGTTATTTTTCTCTCACCAATCCACACTGCAAATTTAGTAGCTTCCAAAGACCTTGCAGTTTAAATGGTTGTGGCCTTAATAAGAACTCCACAGGGTTATTTAGATTAGAGGAGGTTATACTGTCTGGGAATACTATTTAGAATTATTTTTATAAAGCAAAAAGTGACTTGGTAATGTGATTTTGTCTGAATGCATTCTCTAATTTCAGAACTTTTACTCTAAATATTTTTCCTGAACTGAGGGCAGGGTGATAATGGACAGAAGGTGGACTCTCATCTGTACTAATACAAAAGATTTACCAATGGGTAGCACCTGTGGCTCAAAGGCGCAGGGTGCCAGCCACATATGCTGGAGGTGGTGGGTCCAAACCCAGCCCTGGCCAAAAACCGCAAAAAAAGAGAAAGGCATTTGCTGGAAGTCAGAAGCATGAGCCAGACTGCGGCCAATTCCACTTAGATTCACACAATTAAAGGCGGATAACCTCTGCTGTTCTACTGAAAAATCAATTGTGAATATAAAAAGGTAGGCAGTATTAACTCAGATCAGCAAAACAGGGATTAAAATCTACCATGCAGAACACTGCCCACAAAAATGTTTTGCTATTAGAGTTCTTTTTCCATTTAAAACAGGTATAACTATCAGCTTTCATATAGGCATTTAATGAAGCACTGCTGCAGAGGCCCTGTATATAAATCTCATATTGTACGCTTTATTGACTCATCAAAAATGAGCTTTCTCCTAAATCTGGCTGGATTTTTATCACACTGTATGTTATTGAGAGATGTTCCATCATGGATAGCAATGGGAAATCTGAGAAAAGCCTCCAAAAAGGAGACAGCTAGAGCCTCTTCGGGCTCCGTACAAAGCTGCTGAGATAACATGGACTCAGAGAGTATTTGGCAAATTCCAGGTGTGAAAAACAACTAAGTTCACCGAATACCTGTGGGGTTTATTGACAGAGCAAGTGGCTAAGACTTCTTCCAGGCACCCAGTATCAGTGGCATCTACACACTTCCATATTCCATTAACTTCAAGAACCTGAGGTTATACATGTCTTTTTTTCCTGCTTGGTATATTTCAGCCCTTCACCAGCCATGCCTTTTTGTGGGAGTGGATTTTTAGTGAGCTTCTTTCCCTCTCTTCTGATGTGGGCAGCTGATACTACAGCTGACTAAAGCAGGCTCTGCTGCGATGCTGCCAGCGTTTGAATTATCTCTACCCCCTGAAACAGAAAGACACCACCATTTCTAGGACATCCTCGATAGGGGGACACTTTTTTAAGAAACAGAATAGGCAACTGTAGTCCCAGCTACCCAAGAGGCTGAGGCAAGAGAATCACTTGAGCCCAAGAGTGAGGTTGCTATGAGCTATGACACCACAGCACTAGACCAAGAGTAACAAAGTGAGACTCTATCTCAAAAAAGAAAAAAAAAAAAAAGACAGATAGTAGGAAAAGCCGGAACCAAGGCAGGAGGTTTAGTCATCTGAAGTCATTCATACATTATGGCCCTGACCTGCCTTACCCTCTGCATTCTGAACTGGCGAGGATTTAGCCAGCAGAACCACAACCAGACAGCAACTTACAGTGCCAACTCTGCTACACTTACGCAAAACAGAAAAGGTAGTCCCCTCCATCTCAATATTAAAAGAGCCATTAAAATGTTCAGCTTCTTAAAATATCTTTTATTAAGCTACTCTTGTCCTGAACATTCCTCCCCAGAGACCACCATTCATAAGAAGTAATGGCTCTCAGGCCTTCCTATACATTAGAAGCCAGACAGGAAGATGATCCCAGGTCCTCCTACAGACTAATTCAATCCCACCCTCAGGATAAGCAAGTCATATTTTGAAACTCCTATAGGTGAGACAATGGGCAGATAACATAAAAACCACGATGTCTGTAGGAAACCGCTATCAGTATTTAAGCAAGTCCCCTGAAGGGTCAAATTTAAGCTAATATCTGAATTCACTGATTGATTCATTCGGCAAACATTTATTGTGTATCTAGTATGTGATAGTAGCAATATGAGAAAATACATCGAAAGAAGAATATGAACAATCAACCTCATTAGTAAGCAATAGCAGCACTGGCTTCATGGGTGTGTAACGTGAGTGTGTATAGAGGACCCCGCCCTTAGAAGGGCATGTATGGTTTAATGGTCTGCAGTCACCATCTTAAACTTCTGGATAATTCTGGAACAAGGGGTCTCATGTTTTTATTTGGCAGTAGGCTCTCTACTAGCCAGGCTTGGAAAATTTGGCAGTTCAAACCTAAGTAACCACAGTGTGACACATTGCTACACTATCTCCGTCTCCCCTTCCTGCAACAGCATCCTTAATACGAAGGAGTGAACCTTTATTGGTAATAGGGGTATTCCAAGGCCTCATCCCTGTACTAAGATTTGTCAGTGATTTCCTCTTGTGGTACTTTCTTATTGTCTGCTTCACTCATCCCTGGCTTGACACCATCTTTTCCTCCCCCTCACAATGCTGTTAGATTATGGTGACTGCTGCAGGGGGAGAAAAGGTGTCATAGGAACACATGGAAGGGGTCCTCACACCTGAGTATCAGGAAATGCTTCCTGGGCAAGCCAAAGGACTACCAGTCTAATTTTAAGGCAAAGACTAACATAAAAATTCCCAATATCCAAGGTTAAAAGGTGTAAGTGGCTTAGAAAAAGTTGGATCACTGCTCTAGTCCTTCAGAGGAGGAAACCAGTATATACACGAGGAGGTGGCACATGAGGTGAGCCTTGGAGAATGAAGAGGTAGAGGACACAGGAGCAAGGAGCAAGACACCAGGGGAAATACAAGGACATAAGAAGGCCAACAGCCACCCATGTTGTCCACGCTGAGCACAGGCCTGGCCGTAGCCGCATGCCACCTGTGAAGTCACGCAAGACCCCAAGCCAACAAGGACCCCATGCTTGCTCAGGCTGTACTGATGCTATCTTCAAATTTTTGCTAATTTCTGGAGAAAGGAACCTCATATTTTTATTTTACAGTGGCCTCTGCAAATTATGTAACCAGTCCTACTCGGCACTATGTAAAGTGGTTTACATGTCCTAAGTACTATTTAATCTAGTCCCTAAAAATCCACAGCTTCTCACATTCTTGTAATTTTATCGATGAGAAAATAGGCAAGAGGTGGTAACACACTTGCCAAAAGGCACACAACAAAGAGGTAATGAAGCCAGGGCGTGAACCTGGGATTTTCTGACTGCCAAGCCAGTGTGTTCAATAACAGGGGTGGTCTGGCCTTCCAAGTAAAGACAGGAGCAGGTGGCTGAGTTGGCCAGAGTGCAGCGGACATGAATGGGAAGGTTAAATCAGATCATTGCAGCCCCTGAGTGATTACAGACTCTTCTCTATGGCACAAGGGGAAACATGAGGGATAACGTCATCAGGGTTGAATTTTAGGACATCTACTATTGTCGTAGTACATAAAGTAGGACAGACAGAGGTGTGAGGAAGACATTTGGAGCTCATCTGTAGTACAATGCTTCAAACATGAGGTAACAGGATTAGTGATAATTAAAGCCTCTGTTTATCAAGCGTTTGCTCTGTGCCAGGCACTGTATTAGACCGTTTACATGAATTATTTCATTCAGTCCCCATCAAGATCCTACAACGCAGATACTGTTTAATATTCCCATGTTATTGATGAAAAAACCCAGGTGAGGGAAATTTTCCACATCTTGACAATATGTCTTTTTAACTGAAAAAAAAAAAACAGGCTCTTAAACACAGGCAAAAAAATAAAAACATAATATTAATGAATACTAACCATCTTTTTCTTGGGCTTATGCTATGGTCCAAGGAGAGCGTAGTGAGGGCAGTACTGCTAATACCTACACAACATGCCTGGATCAAGCAGAGCTTTGCTTTACATTGGTGCAACTTTTAGAAAAAAGTAGAACCTCTTTTCCCTGATTTAAAAAAAAAATAGAAAATTAAAATATTAATGCTATCTGACAAAAGAGCCAGGAGTGTAGAGTTTTGGTAAATTTAGGAATCCATTATGAAGCAATACTATTTAAATTCTTTGGTTCCTGGCACAAAAACAGAAATAAAGATGAATAGAATGGATTGGAAAATCCAGAAATACAATAACTTTTTGAAACATAGCGTGATAACACAAGCTTCCCATAATGAAAGTGTTAGGAAGAATTACGTAATAAATTGAATTAGAATAACTAGATATTAATTTAGAAAAATGATAGATCCATACTTTATATCAGTGGTTCTCAACCTTCCTAATGCCATGACCCTTTAATACAGTTCATGTGGGTCATGACCCATAGGTTGAGAACCACTACTTTATACTGTACACAAATAACCTCCACATGGATTAAGGAGTTAAGTGCAAAAAAATAAAAAACTGCATGATAGAACAACCAGCAGGAGATAGAATAGAATATTTATCAGATTTAAAAAAAAAAAACATAGTAACTTCAGCTTTGAAGCAGTGGAATAAATCATGAAGGAAAAGATCGACAGATTTGAATACATAAAAAATTTAAAAACTTCTGTACAATGGAAAAAACAGCAAGACTAAAATAAAAAGGACATTATACTGAAGGCAATACTTGCATTCTATGAGACAAAGAAATATCAATATGTTAAATAATAGTATGTTTGCATAAGTATACAGCATATATATAAAGCTATATGAAGTAAGGCAAACAAAACAGGATTTTTACCTTTCTAACTGATTCTACGCCCCTCCTTGGGCTTGAGGGAAATGTCTCCCCGTGCTGCCACAGTTAGATGGAGCCCTATGTACTCATTTCTTACTGATCACCTTATAAATGAATCCAAACTCCTCAAAATGTAGTGATCTATATCTAATCAAACTCAAAAGTTGCATTGACTTTTCATAATCAGCACTGACATTCTGAACACTTTATCTTCTGAAAATAACAAAAGCAAACGTGACCAAGACGACATTCAGCCCCAGAATTATGAGAGAATGGTTTCACAAACTATCACGTGCACGGTTTATTATATAGGGTGAGATATTTTAATCTTTTATTTGCAAGAGTTTATTCCAAAGGGATGGAGAAAGAGACACTGAAGTAGCTTGAGGGGAAAACGAGAGCAAAAGAAAACGGTGTGATTATTTCCTTTGTCAAAGCCTGGCCATGCTCTGGCCCTCTGGTATTTGGCCCCCTTTAATTGAATGAAACTTTGAGGAGAGAGAGATAGAAGAGAGGAGAGGAGAGGAGATATTGGGAAGGGAGGAGAAGGAAGGGATCGGTGAGGCTGCGGGTGGAATGATGTCCCAGGCAGGAAAGGAGCCTCAAAGGCAACGAGAGAAGTTTCCTGTGCTGACAAGGCACACGACTTTCTCTGAAGTACAGATGAAGAAAGAGAAACAGAAACATGTTTGAAGTGAAGAGAAGGAACAATGCGATCCTTGGAGACTGTCTCATTCAGGCGAGCCTTTCTTAGCCTGGCAGAATCAAGCAGTCCTGACACCTGTGATGCTGTAATTCTATAACCTTTAACAGCGTTTGTTCAGTCAGCGTTTCGTCGGTCGCTTCTCAGCTATGAAAGGAAAAATGAGCAAAGGGGCCACCAGGGGGCAGCTTTGGTACTGGCAAAGAAACTTCAAAGATAATGGGGAAAAAATCATTTTTCCTTCCCACACAGGGTCCATTCTTTGTTTTGCAACAATAAATACTGCACTGAGTCCAGAACAATTTCCTTAATGGTTGTGTTGTGGGTATGAAGTTTGCTCCATAAGCTCAGGTGTGCATGAAATGTCACAGCACTGTACTTTTCTTTAAATAAAATTAAATCCAACCTCTAGCCACCGTCCTAGCAGACCAGGTTGAGAGTCGATCTCAGTCATTATTACAGTTCACACAGCCCCAAGGCGTCCTGTAAAGGTAATGAGGGGTCTAAGCTAAGGCCAATTTTCAAGTCCTTGGTCCATCCTTGTCACTACTTATGATCTGACCCAACATGATTTCTTGGTACACTGTGACTATAATTGTGTGTGACTTACCTGTAGGAATATGGGCAGAATTTCCCATGTCTGGAATACACACACACACACTCATGCCCAGACATCTCCCTAGGGCACCCAAGGCAAGGAAGCTGAGTGTGATTTGCATCTGTGGAATCATTCCTGCACTCCTCCTTTGGCTTGAGTAAATTTTTCCTCTCTCCCCTGTGTTTACCTCTCTGCCTCCAGTGTGGTCTCATATGGGCCAATTTAGGCTCTCACAAAACCTAGGAAGATAGATATCTTCAGTCACACAAACTTCAGGAAAGGCATATAGCCCAGGAGGCCTGTTTAATTCTTGGAATGGAAAAGGAGAACCACAAGAACATAAATACACTCACATCCATATGTCTTAATTGTGCTGCTGCATTTGCTAAAACATTATAGCCCTTAAATCACTTGGTCTATAGATCTGATAGCCTGAGACAGTGAGTTTTCCTTTTCTGGTAGATAGCATAGAGCTCTGGCGTCCCTCAAAGTTGCTGATGGGCCAGGGATGACCACCCTGCCCTGGAGGAGCAAGGACAAAAAAGGGACGCACTCTCATCTGAAGGAGGTCCCAGAGACACCCACACAGTCACAGGGGATCAAGGATAGATGGATTTAGGTAAGAATTGCAAACTAGATGCCTGAGGGCCAGATCCCACTGAGGAGTGTATGTTACAAGTTTTTCAATCATTTACCGATATTGAAAACATCAAAAACAAAGGACAGTTCACACCTGCATATTCAGCTTCTCTTAAATAAGAAGCCGCCCAGGCAAGGCAGACCTGAATTCCCCCCCTGCAGCGTTCATTAGGGGCTAAGAGGCTGCTCCCTTTATCTGGGGCCAGTGCTTTCCAGTTTACCATGGTCCCCACCACTCCCTGTTGTGTTACGTCTAGTCTACTTCTCTCATTTCTGCTACTTGCTAACTTCTATAGGTATTTGGATTTGCATTCCTTGACCGAGTAAATTAAATAAGATTATACTTCGAAACACAGTGGTTAAATGGTTCATAAGCATTAATTAAGCTTTTGCCCTTCCTCAACACTTACCTTAACATATTAGGAAATTAAGAATTATTTTATTTGGCCCCTATGTGAGCAGAGACTAAAGAAATTGGGCAGATTTAACTGATAACATGGCCAACATGTGAATGTTATTGAGGGGGCTAGTGGTACTCCACACAGAGAGGAGTACACAGGTGCCTTGGGCATGTGTTCAGAATCCAACTACAGACCCAACTAGAATAAGGTGTTTGTGAAATGCAAGTTTACCTGCATACCCTGGCCTCATTTTCCAGGACTGTCATCAAGGGTGTCTGATGGATTAGTCTGTCACAAGTGAACAAGTATTTGCTGCCATGAGTGAGCTGTGGGAGCTGGAAATCCCTTTTTAAAGGCTGATCTCGGGTCCACGAGTTCAGCCTTAGCCTGCAGACATACCAGCTTCATTGTGCTGTATTTTAATTTTCCCTAGATAGGCGATATTCAGAACTTCTTCTCCAGTAAATTAGAACAGTCCAACAGCATTAAGAGAGGACATTGTTAAACTCAGGAAAAAAAACCCTTTTTTTACAAGGACATCTGTACTAGTCTGACTTTCCCGGGGAGTTCGAGTTATTATCCGTGAAAAATTCCTCTTTGTGAGTTTGAAAATATTTAAAGATCAAAAACAGGATAAGTGAGTAAACAAGTAATTAATAACAACACTTCAAAATTTTATTTTATCTATGTCTTGAAAGGTGTCATTAAATACGAAGGAAAATTGTGAACTTCCTTATTACATGTGCCTATCCAACGAGAATTTTGTTGGACCCTTTTGTTGGTTGCAATTTGATAAATCTAATGGAGTATGGTTATTTGGAAAGATGACTAAATTAACTTAAGAAGAGAGATAAACATGAAGGCGATAAAACATTTGGGTACCCCCTGCCCCTCAGCCACAGGAACACTCCAGCTTCTTCAGCTGATTTCTGAGGAAGGACATACTCACACTGTAAGTCCCTAAGTGGCTCTTTGCCCCTTAATTGCAGAATGACAGGAGAACAAAGCTAATTACAACTAGAATGTCTGACAAATTGTATGTAATTATATCTCTACCTGAGAGAATACTGTCTTAAAATAACATTTTATCCCAGGTCTGAATCACTGGGGAAAAGAACATACAGTATCTACAAAATATCAGAAATTCATTAGCT
Organism: Galagoides demidoff; assembly: GCA_963574575.1. Classification (NCBI taxonomy): domain Eukaryota; kingdom Metazoa; phylum Chordata; class Mammalia; order Primates; family Galagidae; genus Galagoides; species Galagoides demidoff. The sequence continues at coordinate 49,452 of CAUYQV010173783.1, read as the reverse complement.
AAGCATTTTTGAAATCTTCATCCCCCCTATAGAACGGGGGGGCCTGGGGGGGCCTCCCAAGTCACATTTAGAAATACTTCCTATAACAGGCACTTCTTTATTAGACTCCCTTTAAATAAAAATTTTAAGGAAAGTACAGCTTAAAAATGAGTGATATCTACTAGGAAATAGGGAAAATCTATTTCCTGTTACTAATTATATTATAAATTCTGTAGGAGATGGTTAAAAAAGAATCTAAAGATTTAAAAAAATATCCTGCTGCACCTTTAAAGAAACAAGTATTTTAAATTCATAACTCAAAAATGAGTGATCGGATATACTAATGTCATGGATGGTGATCAAAAGAAAATCAGAACTCGAATTCTTAAAAATAGAAGCTCCCGATATTTTTATGAGCTCATGCACATGTGTGCACCTGTGTGCATACACACAGGTACACACTCCCCCTCCTAAAAAGCCAGAAGATGTTATATACAAAACTGTTGTCAGAGTGGCTATAAATGAGTCCAGATGGTTGACATGAAAAAGAACATTCAGGAAGTCAGTGAGGCAAAGCAAGAGACCCTGAGACCCGGCCTCAAATCTCAAGGAGCAGCCTGGTTTGGTTGTGTTCACTGTGATGCTTCCACGGGAGCATAGCAGCCCACCCACATCATCCAGTCTCAGCTGGATGTTACTCAGACACCTGTCAGCGAGAATACTAAATACTTTCTAAACATATCTGGGATATCATATAAGTCATACCACCAGATGAGCAATAATAAAGAAAAAAAAAAAACAACAAATAGATTCTAACAGATTTATTCCTCCTCTACTACCGAGGAGAAAGTTATAAATAACATTAGTCACAAATCTGCAGGTCAGCAAATTTTAAAAAGCTGAAATGCCCGTGCATGAGTACAAAAAGACAGCTTGATAATTACTTTTAAGAATGTAAATGTGGCATAATGTAAAATTATTTATGAACTATGGAGAAAAGAGGAAATCTACATCAGAACATTTAGGAATGATTGGGCCAAATGAGCCAGTGAAATTTTCAGTTCCATGGCCTGGGTCTTGTGTTTCCTCATTTCTCTTTGCTTCTATTTCTGGCCTTCCTGTTCTCAATATCTGATCACTGTGGAGCAGCTTCAGAAGAAACAAACACACATGAACTCACTTCAGGCAGTTGCTTTAGAAAGCAAAGTGTAATTCTACACAAGGCTGGAAGCTTTCAGGGAAAGCCAGGAAGCCTGTTGAAGCTCTCACTACGACCACCAGAAACAACGCTTCTAAATTTAAAGCGAGTGCAGGTACTGTGAATATTTTAGCAAGGAGAGAGAGAGGAGGGGAAGAGAGAGAGATGGGAAGAGCTGACAATTTATATGCCATATCTGGAAACATGTCATGAGACAAAATGGTCTGCAAACTAAGGAATTCAATATTGTATAATCATAGTCTCCGAAGAGTGGTACAAAAAGATTAAAACATCTCTTAATATTTAAAAATTTAAAAATCACCCTTCTAAATTTACCATGTGCATTGTATATTTATAAAGTAATGCTCCTAGCTGCTTTAAAAACAAAGAAAACCTCACATACTGTATTGAGGTGAATGTTTCATTTTTAAAAACCTATTAGAAGCACACAGTTAAAACCCGGATAATCCTTTGTCTCGATAAGCACTCAAGGTAATCTGTGGTTGTAGAGTGTCAGTTAACTCTATTTTTTATTATTTCATTTTATTATCTTTATATAATTTATTAAAGTTGGTGTTATTTTCACAGAAGCAATATATATTCATTGTACAAAACTAATAAATTGTAAAAAAAAAAAAAAGAAAAGAAAAATCGCCTTTAATTATCTGCCCCTTACCTAAATCTATACACAGTATTTTATATGTATCTAAGCTTCTGCATGTAGAAACATAATTTTTCAAAATTGGTATCATACTATAGTGGCCATTTTTAAGATTTAATAATAAATATGCTATTCTGGAATAGAAATTTTCATTGTCTGCACACTATAAATTTGTAAATAAGTTATATACATAAAATTTAGCCAAATTCCTTATATTTGAATATTTAACATATTCTGAAATTGTTGCCGTTTTACATAATGACTGTGAAATTCTGAGTAGTTTTTCTCTCCCCATAATTCTATAACTATTTCTAAAGCATACATTTTTTTAGAAGTAGACTTGCTGGAAGAAAATGTATGCAAAATTCAGATATCTGGTATGCTTTCTAAGGTGCTCTTCAGAACAATGTAAATTTATGTGCCTGTAAGCAGCTTTCGGAGTCCTCCGATACACTCACCATCACTAGGCATCAACTTTAAAAGCAACAGTGATTATTCCAATTTGATTGGTGAAAGGTGTCCATTACCTGGTTTCTAACATGTTTCCTAACCAGCAGGAAACTGTGAATACTCCACACAGGGGTCTTAACACTGGAAGTCACAATAAACTAAGCCAGAAAAGTGCCTTAGCATCAGACATGGGGGGCTTTAGACGCCAAATAGACAAGAATAGATTTTTATCCTACAGGCCACTGGTTCTCCAGGAGAAGGGTTCTACATACAAGAGAATATTTTGGAAATGTGGGCAGTTTTCATGACTTGAGGAGGTTACTACTGGCAGTAGGTGGGGACCAGAGGTGCCCACCACGTGCAATGGCAGAGCAGTTCTGAGCAGTGAAGGTTGGTCCTAAGTCTTGCACACATTTCAAATGTCCTAGTGGAAATGTATGAGGTAAAAAGTCTGACTGTGGGTACTCAAGCTCATAACCTTACTCTGTTTTACATAACAATGCCAAATGCTGGGAGCCCATTTTTAATAAACATAAAGTTTTCTACTACCATAAAGCTACTGTAAAGCTGGGGAAAATATTTTCTTTAGAGCATTACCCAAAGTTGTACACTACTTTTGAACATTGTATCACTCATATCTCACCGTTCCTATTGTCTCAGTCAACGACATCACCACCTTCTAATAGTCTGCAGTCTGAGCAAGAATCTTATCACTTCTTCATGTCTTCCTATCTTGTAATGCCCAGGAATTCATATAATGAAACATGTGTTTTTATTATAAACTAATTTCTCCTTCATATTGCATGTTAAGGCCTTTTGTTGCCTTTTATAAGATAGTGTGTACAGGATAGGTCCTATTTTTCTATTGATTTCATTTTGGGAGAGTAAAGGGTACACGACTCACCTGAGTATTCTAATACAATATTTATTATAAATAGTGATCATTGGGTCCGACAGGGTGGAAATTTGCTACTATAGAGAATGCAAAGCAATTCGCATCTTTCAGCAGAGGAGCGGCAGGATGAGGCAGAGCTGGTGGCATGAAGCTGCAGAGCGCCAAGAAAATCAACTGGAAGAGGAGAAGGCAGGAGGCAAAGGGACCATGGAAAAGACAAGTATAATCTAGGCAGGAAGATCTGGGAGGCCATGATGGCTGAAAGGATCCAGCAGGAGAGCATTTTACAAAGAACTTCTTTACAAGGAAAGTCCGTGGAACCCAGGGGTTGAGCAGAGTGTTGCTAAGTGAGTATCACCATGTTGTTAGGCCACAGAGTGATGGTGTCCTCAAAAGCAGTCCCATATATTACCAAATAATCCCTCTCCCCCTTCTGCCGCTAAAGGAAGAATTATCACAGCACTGATTCTGAAATCTGACAGTTCAACTTGACACTAGTCTGAATCAGAGGGGTAGAGCCTTATTGGGTTTATTTATTTGTTGGCAATTTTCTATCCAACATAAACCACGAAATAAATCTCTAGTGCGCTTTAAGTATACTCCAGGTTATAAATCATACAGCATTCTCATACTACAGTAAGTATAAAACCGCACAGATATACATGTATATGCCTCCCTCCCCCACTTGCCAATTCACACATATACCCCCCACATACAGACACACAGAGTCACAGTAAACTAAGAAACCCCAGGACCAATTATAGTTTGTCTGCAGCATACATGTTTACTAATCAGAAGCAAACATAATGATTAAAGTTGTATGATACTAGATCAAGCAAGGGAGAACCATAGTTTCAAATGGCCAAAAATAATTTCCAAAATGAAGGGATAGAGGGCCATGGATATTAACCATTAAGAGAATCAATGTTTGTAAATATTGGGGACAAAAGAAAATATCCCAATTCATGTTCAATTTTCAGTTAAAATGAAAAGAATATTATATTCTGTATTATCTGAATTTAGCTTATATACATATATACATCCATCTCTAATTTCAAATGTTCTGAGAATTAAGAGTAGGTCAAAATGTCCCCCCAAATAATGAGACTGCCCGGTTATCATGATCCCAGTCTATGCAACAGAATTGAGTCAGTATACAAATATCACCTTCTTGGTGGCTTTTCTCAACAGTCAAAAAGGGATACCTAGGATAAGGAGAAAAATATCAACCATATCTTTCTCAACCTGAAATAGTTCCTTTCCCTACCCAACCAAAAAAGGTCAATTAAATTCTATCAGTGAAAAATGTTCCTCCAAACTTCATCATTGTCCAGCTCCTGCTTCTTTTTATGGGTTACTTACCATCTGGAATGCATTCTTGAGTACTTTGCTATTTGTGTCGTGTGACAAAAATACAACACAGACCCAAAGATCTACGTTCACTGCCTGAAATGGGTGATGGAAGACTTCCCTGGGCAAGGGCACAGATGACAACATTCATCTTTCCTCATCTTTGCTCCATGATTTCTGATTTGATAAGAGGGAGACTATTTATATATTGGTCCTACCTAGACCATGTGGGTTTATTGAATAAACCTAAAATGACTTTAGGTTAAAAGGACCAGGGGCCAGATGAGGCTATCCATGGCCTTAGCTTAGAGGCCATGCTCTGCTCTCATCATCTTAGTTAGATTTTGACAAAAATTCTGAGCTCTTTGGCATGCATGACAAGGCCCCATGACCCTCCCCATGACTCACTCTTATCTCACCTCCCACCACTGCCCCTATGCATCACCATGTACTTCCAGTCACACTCACCCCTCTTCAGCCTCTGGTTTTCATATTGTAATTCTTTCTCAAATCCACTTCTTTACAACAGTCCTCTGGCCAGCAGCTCCTTACTGTTCAAAACCTGGCTCCAGTATCACACATTCCTGGTTCGACTCCTGATTCCATGTCTCCAGGGGTGTGAGCCAAGGAGTGTGACCAAGGGGTGTGACCAAGTTCTTGTGTTGCTTGTACCTCCAGTGCACAGTGAATACTCAATAAATGTTGGTTTCTTGCCTGATTGGGAAACTATTTCTGTCCTCTAAAGGGCAAGGAGATGATCTATGGACCATGAAAGTTATTAAAAGAACCATTGTTTCCTTAAGGACAGTAGAGTAGGCTTTACAAGTCAGATCTAAGGGTCATGAAGTCAGCTGCACTTATCTTGAGAAGGAAGATGCCAAGGGTAGGAGATTGCCTAGCTTTGATTGTACTGACCATTGAGAACTTGCACTCTACATGTCCCTGCCATATAATCCTCAGGGGAACCACTTGGGTTCATGTTCAATATTCTATTATATTCATATAGTGGGGGAATGGGATCAAGCCATGTGACTTATGAGACTCCATAGTTCTTGGAAATCTGGATGGCCCTCAGGATTATAACCAGCAGGGCTGTGCTAGGTGAGGTGTAACCAACAGACAAGCAGTCCCTGGAGCTTGGGGCTTCTTACTCTGGATGTCAGCCCTCAATAGCTGTGTGTGAAGACACTTCTAAGGACATTTTATTCTAAGATCAGCTGAAATCCATCTGTTAACATCTGTTTTCTCTTTTATCATGGAAGCCCCTTGGGTTTAAGATACAGAGTCTTGGTTTGTGAAGAGGACAGGAGGTCTCACATTCACCAAGGATATCAGATTTTTAACATTATTTCCAAGTTAGGTGACATCAGTCACAGAAATGCAGGAACAGAGTTGAAAGAAGTTGCCACTCATCATACAACTTTAATCTTGTGTCCAATAACCAGATGGCACTTTCTGAAGTGCACTGTCAATCAGAACTTCTAATAAATTCTATAATTATCTTGCAAACAGCACGACTGCTTGAAATTTGTGTGCATGTGTAAAGTGTGTTCATTTGTTAAATGTAAACAACGTTTCCAACTTTCGGCATGTCATTAGTGTTTAGTGTACTGGGAACCATCTCTTTAGATTTTCAAGAGGTGCTAAGAAGTACAGAAATTTTATAGAATCAACAGACACATTGAATCCATTTCATCAAAAAGAAAAATACAACTTACTTATTCCTTACCAAATTAAGTTTTGCCCAGAACTCAGGTCCTTCTTCCATCTCTCTGAGGCTTGGTGGAATGTACCAAAAGCAAATATTGGCATATTCAGGCTAAGGATTAAAAAAAGTTAAAAGTGGTTTTGTTAACCCAAGGTTTTTCTTAGAAGATAATTAAACAAATACATCTTAAACTCTTGGCTAGTTCCTTTGACCGTTATCTTGTGTCTATAACTTTGTTAACACATCAGAATAGACACAGAGTAGACATCCATTCCACCTTACTTCTGATAATAGCCTGTTGGAAAGTTTTCTTCTCCATTGTATACACCTAGAGGGCACTCTTCCCTCTAGATCAAGAATGAGCAAATGTCAGGAAAAAACACAATAAACGTTGAAGCTGACTTGATGTGTCTCTATCTGTCAGTTAGCTCTTGCCACCCATATGCTTACAGATGCCCTGGTTCCTTCCTCTTCAACCCTGATTCTTAAGTTATTTCTTATACTACCATCTGCTTCCAATGATCTTTTCTCTGTTAAGGCAACCAAAGTTGGCTGCTATTACCAGCTACACCAGACAAATGCAAAATGGCTAGTTACCTGGGAGCTGACAGCAGCATGGTTATGATCAGTCAGCACTGCTATGATCCTAGCCATACTGCTCAGGGCTGGGGAGAGGGGGCAAGGGAGGGAGGAAAAGCACCACCTTAACTTTTGGCTCTCAAACATCAGTGAAAATGTGAATCAGCTAGGGGGTCTGTTCCAAATGTAGATTCTCAGTTCCTGCATTCAGAATGCCCAGAGTCTCATTAAGTCCGTCCTAGAAATGTCTAAAGAATTGGCATTTTATAAAGTATATCAGAGGATTCTGAAGTGGGTAGTACATGGCCTATGTTTGAAAAACTCTGGTCTAAACTAAGTGGCCACAGCCATGTCGTCTTCCCCACTAATTTGTTTTTCTATCTGCACAAATCAAACATGAGATAATGTTATATCCACCAGGCTTTAGCCCAATCTTTGTCACACAGGCAAAGTTTTGTCCTCGCTAGACAAAAACATAGGAAAGGTCAGGCCAAAGGCTATCACGAGACTTGTACTCAATAACCCAGTGATCTGGGATAATATTTTAGGGGTTCACCAATCAGACACATGGAATGGTATTCAGGAAAAACTGAGTCACACCTGTCTTCCTTGTTTGATGCTTAGTACTGATGGAATTTGAAATGCCTTTTATTTTCTACCACAAACACAGTTTGTAGGCAATAACCAATGTTATTATAGTCCTCAATAACCATCAGAATTATGCTCCAGAGTCAGTATAAAGTTTTAAACTATTTCAGTAAGAGGAAAGAGCTATCATCCTATATCTTAAAATCAAGATTTGTACTATATAGACTTCTGATGTTAATGGCTTTTAAATCACAAGTGAATGCCCAGAAACATTCCCAGCTCAATGAGATAAGTTCTTGATATGATCATCCTTTTGTCTTTGAAATTTTGAACATTCTTATTGGATTTGACAAGAAAAGAGCTACAAATCTTCAAAACAGAGTAGTTAAGAATGAAGTACTATGTAATTCAACTCAATTTCCACAAACATTTATCATGAGACTATGATTGCATTTACTAATCTATACAATTCATACTTGGATCTCTGATTTATAATTGTTTGCTTTCTCTAGGATAGAACAAACTGGTCTCACAAATTCTTAGAGCCTATAATGTGATTTTCTTTTCAAAAAAAGTAACTAAGACTGACTAGAAAGTAGGAGAAAATGGAGTAATTATCCATCACTAGATGGATAATTTGTGTCTTTTTGTCAAAGATGATTTTTTCCCAATATCGTTTATGACAATTATCAATTTAGCATCTCTCAGCTCCAAAAGCACCCTTGCTGGGAGTCCTGCAATAATGGAGGTGGATTCTGCAGATCTTTCTCCCTTGTCATCTGCTCCAGTCTTAGGGTGTCTGCAGAGGGTGCTGGAGGGACCCTGGAGAAGGAAGGGGTCGTGCTTGCTTGTTTGTGTGCTCACCTCATGGGTGTCCTACAGAACCTTTGGCTATTTTCAGAAGCACAGGTGCCACATGCCAAGTGGCCCCCTGGCAGCTTCCCCTAGCACAGCCCCCTCAGGTGGCATCACAGCAGTCTCCCCGCAGGTGGGGGTCCACACATGGCTTGTCCCGGCATACTCCTCTCAGGGGGTTTCATAGGGGAGTGACGCCAGCTGGCACCTTGCTTTGGGTGACTTCTCGGGCAGCCCTTGAGGGTAGCTTGCAGCTGTCTCCAAGGTGTGGCCCAGCCCTGTGGGTGCTCTCCTCAGCACTCCAGAGGGTGGGCTTCTAGTGAGTCCCACCAGTGTGACACCTCCATGAATTTCTCTGCCATCCTGTGACCCAAGGTCATTCTTTCTCCAAAGTGGTGGGGATCTCAGCCCCAGGATGGGGTAGCCTTTCCTTGGGTGCTCTATCTCAGTTGGAGATGTGGTGGCTGCTCTCTGTATCTGCTAGTCCTGTGTATTTTGGGGTTTCTCTTTCTCTCCTACAAGGCAATCCCACATGACTCCAAATCCCTGTTATATTATACATTTTCACTTTAAATTATTCTGTAGCTTTTGTTTTCTAAATGGACCCAAATACATCATCGAATGCATTACTCCTTTTCATTTGCACAAGAACATTATAAAAACACTTTATAAGAACTTTATCTGCTCTAATAATTAGAGTCTCTATACTCTACAAGTTAGAACCCACAACTTCTAAATTTTTTTCCTTTAATAAGTTTCTATTTAGATATTTTAATAGTGATATATCTGGGATCCCTTTTGCCCAAAGACTGTGTTTTAGAATGGAATGGTTTTAGTATTATAACATTTGAAAACTTGTGAAGCCCTGTCAACATTTCATTTCATTGGAGGAAATTTGATGCTCCATTTTGTGAAATACCTTAATTTTAGTGATTTCAAAATTATTGAGTTTAAAAAACATGTCCTTGAATGTTCATAGAAAATACTTGAGTTTTTCTGTCTCTGCATCTTTTATATAAAGACATTTTTTAAGAGGCTTCAGACTACTAGCAAGCATTTTTCAAAGAGCCATTCATATATCACCTAATTTTAATTCCCTACATGTATGAAAGCCTGACCTCTTGGGTGCCTCATGAACACAGTTATTCTACATTGTCTAAAAACCATAACATTGGGAAGTCATAAAATGGAATCCTAATGTCTAGTGAAAGGTGTACAAATTTTGTAGCAGCAAGTCCATTGTCATTATCTTTAATTTCATGAAGAAAGGGAAACGTGTCAGTAATGAAAAGATGGATACATTCTCCCCTGCTTTTCAAATAAAAAGAAGAAATATTCTAAGGTGCTTTGATGTCACCTTCAGGAAGAATTATTGAGCAAATGATGTGAGAACACTTGGGGGAAAATTTCGTGGTCACTCAGAGGTGGCAGCTCACATCCTCGAACACTAAGTCATCTCAAAAGAAATTCATCTCCTTTGCTTACAATGTCATTACATAAGAATAACAGAAATAAAAACCAATGATACCACCATAGATTTTAATAAGTATAAATGCAGAATCCAGCATACAGACTTAAACAATCCATCATGCAAATATGGAATAGGAGAAAATCTGTCACGGTGAATTTTAATTGACTTCAAGCTTAGAGGTTTTCAATGTAAAATTAAGCTATAGAAAATTTTCAAGGGCAGCACTGGATGGCACAAAAATTCTGGATTTTGGAGTCACAAAGTTGTGAGTTCAAAATTTGAATTCCTGCTTCATCGGATCTTTGGATAAATGTCAAACTTTCTAAGACCTTCCTTCTTAAACTACAAAATGGAGATGATATTGTGGGCTCCACAAGGTTGGTTTGATGCGTAATGAGATAATTTATTTCAAATATTTAATACATTCCTGGCACACAGCAAGCCCTCTATTAAAGTTAGTGACTATTATTTGGAAATATAGTGGAAGAGATATCCTTTTCAAATGAATGAATAGACCCATTAAAATCCATACTAAAGAGACTCATCACTGTGTTAATTTGGGGACACTATATTTGAGAGGGAACATTAAAAAGTTATGGACTGTCCTACATATATTGCCCTAGGCATTGGGATAAGAAAATGTCTTAAACTACATACTTGCCTCTGACAACTCAGAGACTAGTTAGTAATAGAGCTAGATACAGCCAGTTAACCACGATGGAATGGGAATTACAAAAGAAGAAATTTCTCATATCCAAAAAATATCTTGAGCAAAAGGAATGCTTCTATATTGCACATGTAGAAGCCAGTGTTTCCTGCACATATTGCTACCAGCCCTCCATATCCATAGGTTCCACATGGGCAGGTTTAACTAACTGAAAAAGTTGGGGGCTGGGGAGAATGGCTATTTCTGTACTTAACATATAAAACTTCTTTTCTTGTTATTATTCCCTTAACAATGATACATTATAACAACTATTTACATAGCGTTTACATTTTATTAGCTATCATAATAATCTAGCTAACTAAAAGTGTAGGGAAAGGGCTGGGTGTGGAGGCTCACACCTGTAATCCCAGCACGTGGGAGGCTGAGGCCGGTGGATTGTCTGAGCTTACAGGTTTGAGACTAGCATGAGCCAGATGGAGCCCTCATCTCTAAAAATAGCCAGGCATTGTGGCAGGCGCCTATAGTCCTAGCTACTTGGGAGGCTGAAGCAAGAGAATTACTTAAGCCCAGGAGTTTGAGGTTGCTGTGAACTATGACGTTACAGCATTCTACCAAGGGTGACAAAGTGAGACTCTGTCTCAAAAATAAATAAATAAATAAAAGTATAGGGAAGGATGTACATAGGATATATGCAAATACTACGCCATCTTATATCAGGGATTTTCTTTTAAAACTCCCATAAAATGATGTAATACGTGTATTTGCATCTGTGCTCCTATATATTCCAAATCATCTCTAGATTACTTATAATACCTAGTGCAATGTAAATACTATATAAATACTTGTTATATTGATTTTAAAATTTGCATTATTTTTCATCATCATATAGTTATTTTTTATTGTTTTAAAAATATTTTTGATCCATAGTTGGTTGTACCTGTAGAATCAGAATCTGCAGATAGGGAGGGCAGACTATATTTGCAATAAATACAGGACAGGGTGTACTGAAGACTGGGAAGTTGGAGGTGGAGATGGGTGACATTTTATGAAGGAACTCCTCACATGCCCTGTTGGGGAGTTTGGGCTTGATCGCAGAAGTGATGTGGAGTCCCTAGAAACCTTTACTCTAGGGAGTGGATTTATTTCAGAAAGGCTACTCCAGCAGCACTGGAGGATAGGCTGGAGGGCTCTGAGATCAGAGGTGGGAGACAAGGTGAAAGGCAGTGCTAGGCTGAGGGCTGAGGGGACCCTGAGCGAAGATAGTGGCTGTGGGTGTGCAGAAGGCTAAGTACCCAGTTTAGGGGAAAGAAATGGGAGATAGTCAAGATAGCATCAGGATTTTTCTTGGGTGGGATCACAGCTCTAAGGACACAAAGAAGAGTGTAGAAGGCCGAGAAGGAAAGTGGCTACATCTCAGCTTTAGACATGTTGAGTTTGAAGTGTCTAAGAGTCTAGGTGATAATTTCATAAGACACAGCAAAGATTAAGAAGTATATATATATATATATATTTTTTTTTTTTTTAGAGACAGAGTCTCACTTTATCGCCCTTGGTAGAGTGCAGTGGAGTCACAGCTAACAGCAACCTCCAACTCCTGGGCTAAGGTGATTCTCCTGCCTCAGCCTCCCAAGTAGCTGGGACTAGAGGCACCCGCCACAATGCCCTTTTTCGCCGGGGGCTGGATTTGAACCCACCACCCTCGGTATATGAGGCCGGCGCCCTACTCAGTGAGCCACAGGTGCCGCCTGACTAAGACATATGTTAAGGCTACTGAAAGGAAAGCTGAGGATGTGGAGAAAATGCTTCAGGGAGTGTATATGGAGAGAATAAAGGGCCAAAGATGTAAGTGTCAGGAGACATTTCAGGAGTACCCAGATGAATAGATCATCATAGACTTTCCCTTCACATGGAAAGAAGAAAAACTGAGAAAGGAAATCAAAGAATCACCCCTCACCAAGACAGAGACAATTGTAAGAGCAATGGAGTGGACAGCAGTGTAGAATGATGCAGAAGTTCAACAAGATGAAGATTAAACACTGCATTGGATTTAGCAATTAGGAGGTCATTGTTATCTAATAAAACTGTTTAACAAGGTAACAGTGTAAGATAAATCACAATGTGGTTGATACACATTAATAGTAAGGTTCAATAACTATTAGGACATGTGTAATCAGAGTTAGCTGGAAGAGGAATGGACTAGTGAATTACCCACAAAAGGAAGAGTTCCAGCAGAGATTGACCACCTGTTACAGGTGCTATCAGGAGCGGTTTCCTGCATTGAGCAGGAGGTTGACTACATGTCCCTGAAAATCTTTTAGAAGTCTAAAAGTTTATGAAACACAAATAACTCTTCCTAATGTGGGAATCAAGACAAGAAAAACAAAAATATTGAAACATTAGGAATCTCCCAAGAGATCAAAATAAAATATGGGAATGACATTATAAGAATGAATATGCCTCTAAGGAAAACACCTATTAGATTTTAGATCCAACACAGAAAAATAGAGATTTGATTTTCAGGGGTCTATGAATAATGCAGAATTCATTTGGAATGATAACTTTCAATCATCTTCATGAAAATAGGCACTATTTTTGCTCTTTTCAAGAAAAGGTATTCAAGTACTGGGTACTCTTTTGTTAAGTTCATTTACTGTCTTCCGTGTTCTACTTAACATTTCCATTATTATTTGCTAAACAACAGTGAAACTCTGTTTTTCCCTCTCATGTATGTATATGATATCTCTCATGTATGTATATGATATATATACATATTTTTATATAGACTAATCAATGTGATATTTACATGTGAAATTCAAGGTCTAATTCTACTCTATTTCTTGTGACAAAATAAAAAGAAAAGAGGCAAATCGAGATGACATACAAAAATCCTTAGAGTAGGAATTCTAGAAGAACATTTAGGAAGCACCTTCCCTGCTCCTGGGCCAGCTGGCTTTCACAGCTGAAATACCCCGGGACAGAGACTGCCTAGTGATTAAAGCCCACCTTAGCTTTCATTACAAGGAGGTGAATGTTTGCAGCTCCCTAAAGGTGATGGCAAGAGGTTCCGCTTTCAGTCTCCTAAGCCTACAGGAAGAATATGTAAACAACTTTCTAATCAGTCAGTTCATCTATTTTTTTTTCATCACTTTTTCTCTCAGTTCTGTCCAAAGACTGTGCAGTTCCAAGGTGTGCAGGACTTTCCACAAGCACCACACCTCCAACTTTGAGAGAAAAGAAGGCGACTTGAATTTGAGAAAATAGAGAATTCCAACTCAAGACAATGTAAAAAACGACTCAAACCCCAATTCCGCTCCGTGTAACTGTTGTTTCCTCCTCTGTATGCTTAGCTATGCACTTCTAAAAATTATAGGCGATTTCTTACATAGTTACAATACCATGATCGTGCTGAAAAAGTGGTCAGTAATTCCTTGACCTCATCTAATAACCAGTTTATAGTCAAAATTCCCTGTTTCGAAAATTGCTTTTTACAGTTGGCTGTTTCAAACTGGGATTCCAACCAGGTCCATATGCTACTCTTGGTTCTTACGCCTCTTCAGTCTCTTTCAGTCTAACTCCCTCCTTATTTTTCTTCATGTCATTAACCTGTTGAAGAAACCAAGTCAACTGTCCTATATAATTTCCCACATTCTAAATTTGTCTTCTTGCTTCTTTATAGTGTTACGAAAAAGTAATTTAAATGTGGATTATTTTGGTATGTGTGCAAGCTCCTTTACATCTCTGTTTTTCAGGAAGTTTTGAATTTCAGAACTTTCTAATCTGATGCCTCTTTCATGAACTGCAGCGGAAGCCATGGTCTGGACGGCCTGGAGTGGTATTTCCCAGGCTGGCCCGAGGATCGTCATCATATGTCACCTGGGCTACTGCAACAGTCTCCAAATCTGTCTCATTTATTCTTTTCTATCTGCTCCTCACCACCAGCCCTGCCCTAGTCCTCTTTTATCATGATAGTGAAATGATCTTTAAAAAGCAGAAGTCAGACTGCTGCTGTATTAAAACAGCTCTAATAACTACACCTGGAATAAATGTCTTACCCTGATCTACTTGAACCCTCCCCCGTTCTATTCTCTGCCTCCACCTCTCCAATCCTATCACCTGCTTCACCTCTCCCCTAGTTTAACATATCTTCTTTTGGTTGCTCAAACACCTAGAACTCTTTTTACCTATAAGCCTTCGTAGTTTTTTAATAATTCTGACTAGAACACCCTTCCCTCACAGTCTCAGCTCAACGGTACCTTAAAATCCCCTACCCAGATCCCCAACACCACTATCTTACACCCTTTTCAGCATTTTACCATTCTTTTCATGTCTCATTATTTATAATTGTCTTGTTTATTTGTATACTCGGTTATGTATTGAATTTGTTTTATTGTTTTCTTAAAAATTCTCACTACCTGATGTTTCCTGTGTATTTATTTGCTTGTTAATTACCTTTCATTTTCCATTTGAACATAAGCACTGGGAGTGACCTTTCCAATTTTGTATCTCCAATGCTTAGAACTGTGCCTAATACATTGCGATTGTTCAATACATCTTACTGAATAAATCAATAGCAAAATTAGCTAGACTGCTTACATTGTACATAGTATACATTCCTACACTATCATCTCTAGGTGACTTTTATATTAGGTTAAAAACCACCATAACATATATATTATAATAAGATCTAGGGTAACTTCACATTTCATATTTCTTAAAAATCAGAATTAAACAATATTTTTATATAATATTTTCCACTCATATATTTTAGGAAAACAATAGCCTTTCTTTTGTAACTGCCTGATTTCTTACATATAGCAAACAATCCCACAACATCAACAAAATGACTTATTTTCCCATTGTCCCAAAGCTAATATGCTCTCATTATTTTATAAAAAGAGAAAACTGCACGCATTATTATATATTCACTTAATTGATTTTTTGCATGCAGGCACCACTACAGTACAGTTGAATATTTGCAGTACAATCATTATGAAATTTATATATCAAGAGAGAGGTCATAATTTATTCAGTATTATCTCCAGTAATTATTATTGAGCATTTTAATTTTCAATACTTAAAGGCAAGTGTATTCTCTGTGAATCGAACAAAGGAAAAATGCTCACTAATAGAGTAAATTACCATAATGGACTCCATGAATTAAGCTAATCACTTGTTTCTAAGTCTGCAGCAAAAAAAACCAATGAAATATAACAGATTAGAAAATTACCACTTTCATCACTGTTGACTGACAAAATCACAAGCACAATTCTGTAATCACTTACTTCCATTAGTAACTTGAATCCTTCTCTTTTCTTGATTTCGTCTACAAGGTACCTAAAATTAAAAGTCACAATAATATTTATAATCTGCAATCTGAAGTGCCAGGAACATGACTAATGTATGACAAAGCTGTTATTTCTGACACAGAGACAGGACTTAGAAGTAAGAAAGATAGAAATCAGGGTAAAAGGAAGGGAGATTCAGATAGATCCTCCTGATTTACTGCAATCCCTTGAGCCTGAGCAAAAAGATGCATCTTTTTGATGAGATTGTGTCTATCTCACATGTTAGCATCAAACTTTAACCTCAGTGTGAAAAGCCAAATAAAGTAGATTGGGTTTAGTATAATTGGACATGTACAACTCTGAACATGTGGGCTTCACATCCATATTCATGAATGAGAATTTAGCATAGACACTTAAATTCCCTAGCTGGCGTGGAGGAAAGAGTTTTTGGTGTGTCATCCAGCTTGTAAATTCATTTAAGATCAAAGATCAACAATATCTTTTCTCTGGCCAGTACAGAGGAAGGAGGATGGATCATTCGTATCATGTTCAAAGGTGGCTGTAGCCATGGATAGGATAAAGTCCCCCTGAAGTCATCTAGAATGTCAGGGGAAAGAGAATTATTACATGATAAGCAAAGGGCTTAGATATATAAGATATGGAATATAATTTAGAAAAGGCTAAAATAACATTGACTCTATAGTACTCTATGGAATGATAACATTGACTCCTCTCCCCTCAGCTTGGTTTTGGTCTATGTAAAGAGATACATCTGAAACAACTGGCCTTGAAAACTAGTGATTTGACTATTACTCTTAAAAAGTTTACAATACTTGACTGAGTATTTCATAGTTGGGTATCAATTGTAAGGAAATGATACAAGGGGCTGACAGAAATGTGTTTGCCAGAGCAATAATTGTGATGTTATATGTAATATAAAAAAAAAGAAACAAAAGGAAAAAGAAAAATCACATTCAACATAAACTACATTTGAAAATTACATTCTAGTTATGAGGTTAAAGTACCATAATCATATCACTAAATCACATATATTCAATTAATATGTAAGGACACAAAAAAGATTCCTCTCAGGCCTCAAGTCCCTCACCCATAAAACTGTTTTACCATGATTTGCTTTTCCAGCCTAAAAAAGTTCTTGTAAAAAATATTAAACAAAATCATAAATGTGGAAAAATTATAGACTATAAACTGGAAAGAAGAGGTTAGTATCATTACATCGTTTGCTAAAGGGCATTCTATAATGCCCTACTTTGGAATACACTACTTTGCAAGATGTAGTTCTTTTTTCTAAATTTATTTATACAGCTTTTCACATAAGTTTAGATATTGGTGTTTGCATATATGTTATATCATCTTTGAAATAGACAAAATCTTATAAAAACTCTATCAAGGCCAGGCATGGTGGCTCACAACTATAAGCATGGCATTCTGAGAGGCCAAGGCAGGTGGATTGTTTGAACTCAGGAGTTTGAGACCGGCCTGAGCAAGTGTGACACCTTTGACTCTACTAAAAATAGAAAAACTAGCTGGGCATAGTGGTGCACTCCTGTAGTTCTAGCTCCTTGGGAGGCTGGGGCAAGAGGATTACTCAACTTGAAAAGTTTGAGGTTGCTGTGAGCTACAATGATGCCATGGCACTTTACCCAGGGTGACAGAGTGAGATTCTGTCTCAAAAAAAATTCTATCAATATTAATTAGCAATATGGGTTCTTTATTTTGAGCCAGAATGTTGTGACCATACTCTCTCTTTCTCTAAGTATTTGATGCTCTACATATTCCTCTCTCTGAATATTTTTTCAGGAGATTCTATATATATAGCTATAAAGTTTTCAAATCTTTAACCCACTGCCTAATTTTCCAAAAAGCAATTCCATTGCTCAATAAGCATGGGGAAAGGTGCTCAAAATCACTGGTAATCAAAGAAGTGCAAATTAAAACAATAATTCAGGCACACCTCAGTTATTGCAGGTCCAGTTCCAGACAATCACAATAAAGTAAATATAACAACTAAGCAAGTCATACAAATTTCTTGGTTTCCCAGTGCATATAAAGGTTATACAATACTGTGTTCTATTACATGTGCAACAGTATTAAGTCTGAAAAACAAAATAATGTACACATCAATAAAAAATGCTTTATTGCTAAAAAATGCTAACAATCGACTGAGCCTTCAGTGAGTTGTTAATCTTTTTGCTGTTGGAAGGTCTTGCCTCAATGTTGGTGGTTGCTGAAGGTGGTGGGTCTGTGGCAATTTCTTAAAATAAGACAGCAATGAAGTTTGCCCCCATCAATTGACTCTTCCTTTCACCAAAGATTTCTCAGTAGTATATGACCCTGCTTTATAGCTTTGACTATAGCAGAACTTCTTTCAAAACTGGAGTCAATCTTCAAGCCTTGCTAGCCTGTGTAATAATCAAAATCTTTTGTCATCTCAACAATGTTCAGAGCATCTTCACCAGGAATAGAATCCATCTTAAGAAATCATTTTCTTCATTCATTTATAATAAGCAACTTCTCATCAGTTAAAGTTTTATCACAAAGTATCCATATTATTTTGTTGTTACATTTATAGAACATTGTCCACCTTTCCTTTGATTCTTTGAAGTCAGAAGTTGACTTCTCCTCCCTAGCTATGAAAGCCCTAAATGTCATATTCTTCCCATAAAAGGCTGTTTTGTCTACGTTGAAAATCCGTTTTCTGTAGGTTCCTTAATCAGTTGTCATAGGTAGATCTTCTGGATGACTTGTTGAGGTTTCTACTTGCTGCCCTGCCTTGCATTGTTATGTTCTATGTTACGTTACGGTACATTATGTTATAACTGACAGGAGCAATTCAGTCAAGTCTTTAGGCTCTACTTCTAATTCTAATTCTCTTGATCTGTACCACATCTCCAGTGACTTCCTCCACTGAAGTCTTGACCTCTCAAAGTCATCCAAGGGGGTCGGAATCAACTTCTTCCAAATCTTGTTAATGATGATATGTTGACCTCCTTCCATGAATCACAAATGTTCTTAATGGTATCTAGAATAGTGACTCCTTTCCAAAAGGATTTTAATTTACATTGACCAGATCTACCAGGGGAATCACTAGCCAAGACAACCATTGTTTTACAAAATGTATTTCTTAAATCCTAAGACCTGAAAGTCAAAATGACCTCTTGATTCATGTGCTGCAGAACAAATGTTGTATTAGCAGGGGTGAAATCAAGATTAATTTTCTTGTGTACCTCATCATCAGAACTCTTTGGTGAACAGGTGCATTATCACTGAGCAGTAATATTATGAAAGGAATCTTTATTTCTGAGCAGTAGGTCTCAACAGTAGCTTTCAAATATCCAATAAACCATGCTATAAACAGATGTGCTGTCATCTAGTCTTTGTTGTTTCATGCACAGAGCACAGGCAGAGTAAGTTTAGCATATATCTTAAAGGTCTTAGAATTCTCAGAATGGTAAATGAGCACTGGCTTCAACTTAAAGTTACCAGCTGCCTTAGCCCCTAACAGAAGATCAGCCTGCTCTTTGATTCTTTGAAGCCAACAATTAACTTCTCTTCCCTAGCTGTGAAAGTCCTAGATGACATCTTCTTCCCATAGAAGGCAGTTTTGTCTACATTGAAAAATCTATAGACACCTCCATCGATTGACTTAGCTACATTTTCTAAATGACTTGCTGTAGTTTCTACATCAGCACATGCTGCTTCACCTGGAACTGTTTTGCCATGTTATGATGCTACGTTATTTTATGTTATGTTACATTATTATGGTATGTTATGTTAGGAAGCTGTGGATTTAGGGAATGTTGTGGCTGTTTTGATGTACTATCTAGATCTGTAAAGCTTTCTCCATGTCAGCAATAAGGTTTTCTTATCATTTATTTTGTTCCCCAGAGTTGAAATTTTAATTTCTTTCAATAACGTTTGCTTTGCAAGCCCCTGTTAACTGAGCCAAGAGGCCTAGTTTTTGGCCTGTCTTAGCTTTCGACATACCATCCTCACTAAGCGCAGTCACTTCTAGCTTTTGATTCAAAGTGAGAGACGTGCTACTCCTCCTTTCACTTGAATGCTTAGAGGCTATTAACTGGCCTAATTTTGATATTGATCTTTCTCAGAACGTAGGGCTATCTGAAGAGAAGGAGAGAGATACGGGAATGGCTGATGGAGCAGTCAGAACCCATTCAACATTTGATTGCCATTTTCTGTGGGTATGGTTTGCTGAGCGCCCAAGTGATTACAATGGTAACATCAAAGACCACTGATCACAGATCAGATATAATAATAATTTTAAAAGTTTGAAATATTGTGAGAATTACTGAAATGTGACACAGAGACATGAAGCGAATAAATGCACTGATAGGCTTGCTTACCTTTTGGTGCAGGGTTGCACAAACCTATCATTTTTAAAAAACACAGTATCTCTGAAGTGCAATAAAGTGAAGCACAGTAAAACCAGGTATGCTGGTATTAAACTGTGTCCCCCAAATGATACTGGAAACAAATTTTGAAGAGTGACAATACCCAGTGCTACTGAAAATGTGGTAAGAAACTGCTATGAATCTTTCAAAATTAATAATACCCATATTTTCTGGTCAAGCAAACCACTTTTGAAATGCTGGTATACCAGAAAAAATCTTCAATACTAAGGAAAGATAGATATATAATATATGTGAATATATAAGTATGCCTACACATATATGCTGTTATAGCTAAAGCTCTGTGTCCTGAGTGTGTGTGTGTGTACAATGATTTCGTACAAAATAACCAGAACCAAAGTTAATATCCAGAAGTTAGTGAATGGTAAATTAAAATATAATATAGCAACACAATGTAATATGGTGCAGCTATTAAAATGAATGGGTCATATCTACTGCAATTAATGTACAGGGATGCTCAGACTGTATTAGTAAGAGATAAAAGTGAAATATTGAGAAAGGTGGGTAGTATGATTCCATTTTGTAAAGAAATTTAATAAAGGAAAGCAAAAGTAATCTCTGGCCACGTATGTACATGAGATCAGAGTAAAGCATGAAAGGACACATCATAAATTGTTAATGTTTACCCCTGAGGGAGGGGGAAATAGGATGCAGTGGGATTAGGGGATATTAACTCTCTTTTTACATCTGTTTTCAAAGTTTCATAGGTGTAGTTACTTGTATAATTTTTTAAAAAGGAACCTAATGAAAGAAAAAACATAATGCATAGAAGACGACAAATAGACATATTCAATTGTGAGGCAAGTTTTCTGAATACCCCTTTCCTTACCTTCTCAGGCACAAATGTATTGGCAACCTGCTAATGCGAAAGCTCATCCTGAGCACCTGAGGCTGTAGAAGGCTTTGCATCCCCAGAAATCTTGGGGTTGACTCTAGGTCAGCAGGTTCTAATTGTGCAGCTAAATAACTGTGTGACTCTAGGCAAATTACTCAGCCACCTCAGGCTACCTTAGTTTCCTCATGCATGTAATGGAGATGTGGAACAAAACTGGCAAAAATCCTTCCCTATCAGATTACAACTGTACAAAACTTACGTATACTACCCATAGTTTCAATTTAAAATATCACTGTCAAATCGACTAAAGCTGATCTCGGGCAAAAGGAAAACAGAGCTGAATTATAACAATTAAAACTTTGCTTTGTGCTAACCTGTAAACCTGGGCTTTGCGTTGGGGCCAACGTCTCTACCATATTCACTCTCAGATCCTGTCAAACCCCAGGCATCGCTCCAACTGAGTTGAGGGTAGAGGTGATTGAAAAGAAGAGAGGAAGCTGCTATGACTATGATAACAAATGTCTAACACCAGAGCTTTCAAACCATGCTGCGTGGTACACCCTGTTAACAGGCTTTCCATATAAAAGCATTAGCACTACTAGACATGCCAGTTGGATTGATTTTGTCAATACTTAGAAGTACACTTGGCTTAATCCATAAGGCCATTTATTAAACTGATTAGCTTGTTCAAGAATGTCATCAAGAACTGGGTATTTACTATCATTTCATCTAGTCATGTTCAGAGGGTTACTGACCTCTCTGCTCATGCTCACAAGACACCTATCACAGCTCCATATATCACATCCGTACACAACAGGGTCCAAGAAGAATCAGAGGGGGACAGAGCAAAAGCATCCTTCTCTTTCTAAATAGGGAGAAATATACACCCCTCTCTAGTTAAGAGTTCTAGACAGCTTCGTAAAATCCTTCCTATATCCTATTGACTGAGTCATATACCCTCCCCTAAACTAATTGCTGAGGAAGGAAATTGGCTGAACCAATGCTCCCAACTGGAACATTACTACCTAAACAAAACCAAGTTTCAGTGGGCAAGGAAGAAGAAAGAATGGTTCTTGGGTGAGAAATTGATGCTGTCTGCCTACTGGTTAAAGTAAATTTAAAAATGTTTCTATGTTATAGGCCTTCTCAAAGCCTTTAATGTCCTAATGTGCACTTTGAATTTCTAAGTGAGGAATAATATAGTAGTTAGCATTTCCTAACCATATTTGGCCATGGACCCATTTTTCAAAAGATCATCTATTAAGATCTTCTGAAAATCTATTATCCCACAGATAATAAATAAACGTTCATAAATGCTAGTTTAGAAGTGCTTCTGCCATAGAGCACCTTACCCTCTTCCTAAATAAACGCTTAAGTGAAACGAGTTGTTAAGAGGAAATCCAAGTAAATTTTGGACCACCTACCTCTGCCTGGGGACAATTTATTCTTCGCAACTCTTTTTTCAATATATCGAAATAGCTTAAAGACAAAATACATTTTAAAAAGTGTTCACATATGATGGAAGCCAGAAAAAAAAAGACGTACATTCAATTTCAGAACATAATGCATAAACCCCAGACTACATCTATCAAAAGACATCCAGGTAAGTGGACTCAAAAAACAATAATAACTTCGTAAACCCCATCCTTGTCCTTTCTACTAAGCTTGGCATAAAAGGAAGGAGAGAAAAAAATACATACCAACAAGAGTTTTCACTACTTCTACTGGGGTAGAAACAGTAATATTCTGGCTTGATCATGAAGTACACATCAATGATACACTTGTTCTGAAGCAGTTTTTCTTCCTTTACTTACACATATGCTTCCAACCTTAGAGATCTCAGATTTGTCATAAAGTCCATTTAATTTACCTGGAATTTACTTGTCTTTTTGCAAGACATCCTTTCCTTTCTGAAAATAGCCTTTCCAGTGCCTTCCTTACTTCACTAGCCACTTAAAGTCTCCCTGGACCAAGTTTCTCTCCCGGTCTCATGTTCTCATTTGAAATTTCTTCTGATGCACTGAGCCACCCAGAACTCCTGAGATTTTCCCACCCTCTTTCTGTATGCTGTGCATATATCAGAGCATATCACATTGCTTGTGTAATTCATCACAGACATCCATGGACTGCAATGGTAATTTTTTTTAATTACCCATCTAAAGAAAAAAATAAAAATGTTAACTGTTTCACAGTCTTCTGGACTCTGTTCCTTCTGTCATCTAGAGAAATACACTAGCACAAAAGCACCACTGAGTAACTGCTCACCTTCTCCAGACTGATAACAATAAATCCCTCAGTATTCATACAAGTGGGCGAAATGAACTCCATCTAAGAGATTGCAGAGATTATGTGTCAAGGGAATAGAAAAATGGTACACTGGAGACCAACCATAGTAGCAGAATGGGAGTTCTTGACTGTTTGTTGTTGTTGAAAAGACTTATACACAGGACTCTTCCAGGCTTGCTTTCAAATTTTTACCCCTTAGTGGATATTCATTTAACCTGGATGCTATAACAAAGGCCTAGAAGGTGCTCCCAGTAGCAGGTAACCCTGAGTCTACTAAAACATTTTCAACTTCCCTAAGCAGATACCAGAAATGCACAATCACCAGCTTTGTACCAGAAGTGCTGGTTTTAAAGTGAAACCCTCTGGGTTTCCATTATGCTTAATAATCGCGATCTTTAATTTCATATTCAAACCAAGCAACATGCAGAAAAGGATTCTTCTCTGTTCTTAGATTTGGGGGTAAAAGAACAGGATGACTTTTGCCCACTCAGAAATAGACTGTTGTATATCAAGAGTCTGGAAAGTTATGGCAAGAATACTATTATGAGTAACAGCAGGAGAGAAGAGGGATTATTTTTCAAATATTTAAATATAGGTCACAGAGTCTTCAGTGTTGCTTACTGAAATGTTAATTCAATTCAACTTGACAAACATTTACAAACAATGAGTGTTTGTTGAATGGAATTGAAATGCTAACATTTATCCTCCTGTGATATTTCTTTGTAAAAATTAGAAGGTATCCTTAGACTATAAAATAAATTCCACCCTGAGATGAATGTTAACTTCATAATAAATACCATCATAAAATATTTATAAGTAGCCTTATTTCAAGACACCTGTCACTGAATTACTTCGAAGCTCAGACAAAATAATACAGAAATTCTACCATACTTACACAGCACAAGAAAATCCAAATTAAGGAAACAAGTTCCTGGACTTTTAATTTAGTGTAAACTATGAACATTTATGGTCAACAGTTTCAGTTTTTGACCACTGGGCTTTTGATTTCCCACTTCCAGTAGAGGCACTTTAACCCAACTTCTAATAAAGGCAAGTTCCTCATCCAGTTTCAGCACATATTCTACAAGAAGACTCGATGCTCTCCCCAGTGCCAAGAGAGCATGTAACTCAGCATGACCAATCAGAGCATCATATTGCCTTGGCAACAGTAACTGATTCAGAGATGGACATTTGCCTCACTCGCAGATGATTAAACTTTCCTTGGGATTGTTGAGAAAGAAGTACTCACTCTCTCCTTTTGACCTTGCACTTAAACCTGGGAGAATATAAATCTGATACTCCTGGCAGCCACCGTCCTACACAGGAATAAACCCAACATGAAGTAAACCAAAGCTGAGGACTGATGGGATTATTTACAGGTCTGGACCAAGCCATTTCCAAAGTCATCACTACGCCTTCCTTATTATATAATGCCATGAGATAATATATTACCTTTGTTCCAAATACCTTGAATTAAAATTTCTATCACTTATTATCAAGAGTCCTGATAAAATAGTCCCATACTTTTAAACTACTTAAACTATAATAACCACAATTGCTAACATCTTAAGTCTTCTGAAAGTATCAAAGCCATACCTTTACCTGTCTGTACATTCAAGGCCTTTACCATATAACTCTGTAGTTCTCCCTGCAAAAAGGAAGAGGGTAGGTACTTCCTGCCTCTAGACATTAGGTTTGGCCATGTGATCTGCCTTGACCATTGGAATCTAATGCAATCAGGTATAGGCATAATGCAATGAGGAGTTTAAAGTAGGCTTGAAGACTGGGCTTGCTTTCTCAGGCTTCTGCCACGGCCATCACAGAACCATGTACTGGCTAGCCTTCTGGTCCAAGGAATATTAAAGAAATGGAAAGTAGACCCAAACCCTCCAGCCACTATAATGTGAGGTAAAACCATGTGAGCCAACCTGTAGACCTCTTGGAATAAACTGTTATCTTAAAACCCTAGTTTTCAGATAATTTTTTGCTTAAAGCACCCATACCACTCCCAGTACAAAAAGAGGGAATTGTTATGCATCTTTACGGAGATCCTTTAGGTGTTTGCAAATAAAATGTGAATAGGAAGTAAAGAGATAAATACTGTCCGAACCACAAATCACCAACTCTGATAGGCCTACAGTGGTTGAAGCAGTAAGAGATAATAACTATGACTCCTACAGCATGTAGCATCTGCCGGCCACTCTTCCAAGTGTTCTGCATATGTCAGTTACTTAATCTTCACAGTAACTGTTTGACATAGATGCCATTATCATCTCCAGTGTCCTGGGATTTAAATGAGGCGCAGAGAGGTTTAAAAACTTGCTCAGGTCACATCCCTTGTAAACATAATCACTCTGTCTTGATGCCAGGTTATGTGCACTCCTGTGCTATAATGAAATAGGCTAGAGTTTTTTAAAAGCAGGCAGTGATGAAGACAGTGGTTCTCCAGAGAGGCAGGCAGCATCCTGTGCAGCTGACGGTGCCATGGGGGACTGTGAGCCGCCGCCTTCTTTTCTCAATCTTTTGAGAAAAGCCCCAAATTTTGGTTTTGGAGAAATCTCCCTTTTAAAAAATATATTTTAAATATTTAAAAGTTTGAATATTTAACAACCGAGAAAGTGAAACCTGTGTAGTACAAGCCAAACAAAACCCACTGAAAACTCAACCAGGCTGTGGGGGCCTGTCCATTTGCACCCACAGATCTAAGTTTAGCAGTTCAATTCCGTTCAGGTGGCGAACGTCTGGCACCTGTATTTCACGAGCTTTTCTAATGTCTTTGAAAGTGGTGACGACAGCTTTGCTTCTAATATTACTACAAGGCTGCTTCCACATGACATTCCTGTTCAAACTTTTTGCTGTCCCCACATTCTCACAGAGCTGCTTTTCAGTCTTTAGAGTCACTGAGATTTGGGGCTCTCTCTTCTTAGATCATTCTTTTCTCCTTCTCTTCATTAATTCTCAGCTGAATGTCTTTTCCTGCAGGAAGCCTCTGCTGGTGCCCCCTCCACAACACACCGGGGAACCCTCTGAGTATCCTGGTGCACCATGTATCTCCTCTTACCAGAAAGGAGGGTCACTTGTTTCATCTGCTTTCTCACTTAAATATTTCTCTCAATAGAGGAGGATCTTGGAGGACAGGTGATATGAATACTCTGTTCACAATTCCTAACACATAGTAGGTACTGAGAAATGTTTATTGGTTGGAAAAAGAATGCACAAATAAAAGAACAGGTACAGACTTTGCAAATGTTATATTCATTGGATCTTTCTGTCACAGACATACATGGACATACACAACCCATACACACAGAGGCAAGTACCTAGATAAGGCGAGAGCACGATTCACTCTTTCTTCAAGGCCTAAAGTACCCAGGGCCTTCCAGGTCATCCAGAACTTGAATGCATCTGGCCTCCTACTGCACTGGATAGACTTGTCCCCTGTATCGTAGCTGACATCATAGAATTTATCCTGCTGGAAGAGGTACGATGCCTTGGCAGAGTAGCATTTCTTAAGAAGGCCCTTGAAGGGAGTAAGAAGAAAGATTATTGTATATTTTTAAAATGAACTTGATTTTGAAAACACATAGACACACACACACACACACACACAAAACAGTGTGATATTCTACTGCTTGTACCAAGGGTATATCTCACTTTGTGACTGGCCCACATGAGATACAATTGGTATACATTCACTTTGAGATAGGGATGACCTTTTTCGTGTCTTAATAAAAAATCTTCCGGAGCTGGCAATGCTAGAATCTATCTTCACAATTTCAGTGATGAGAATTGAGAAGTTGAGAAGACCATGCCATTATCTCTGCATCAAGGGGGACCAGTTTCTCAACTATTCTCCATTTGAAAAGGCCAGACAGGTTAGAGACCCAGGGAGGACAGCTGAAGGAAAGAGCTCTGGAAGGATTAAACAAGAACATGATTCTAACATATAATCAAAAGAATACTTGTATAACTTCAGCTGGATATTCTTGGCAGAGACAAGCAAAGGAAGAGTAGATAGCTCCAAACTGAACATGGAAGTAGAAAAGGCCTCTTTTTCTTAAATCTTAGCTCTTGCTACACTGAAGGCAGCTTCTACCATTGCATCTCCCTACCCTCCAAGGTCAGGAAATTCAGTGATTGGTTTCCATAGCAACTACAGCCTGACCATATATCATAACATTAAAAGGCCACAGCATATCTTAAGGACAAAGCAGACACACATGCATTTGTATGATGATTATAAATTTACTTTCATCAACCATGAAAGATTAAAAAGATCCCCAAAGCAAATGAACTTTGAACATATCTTGAGCAAGTTTCAGAGGCTTATGGTAGTGATTAAAAAGGAGAGGAGGCCCATCCATTACCAGAAGATAAATTGTATCATCATAAGCAAATAGAAGAGAGCCATGAAAGCACGTATCAGAGCCAGCAATTGTCTTGTAGAGGTGACACAGTTAATGTCATTCCACTGAAAAATCCTCCTGCCTTGGGAAGGTTTCGTAAACAACAACTGGGGGCTTGGGATGTACTCTATCAAAAATAAATGAACTTTTCTCCCAAAGTTCCTGCTTTGCATTTTAGTTTATATTCTTGTGCTAAAATGGATAAGGTGTCCTCTAGTTTTAAGATTTACATCAACTAGGAGAAGATGCTCAGATCTCCAAAGGAAAATCACATTTTGGAATAAGTACAGGAAAAGTTAACATTGTTGAAAAAATTTAATTAGTTACTATTATGCTATCAAAACAGAAGGGCCGTATTTATCTTGCTCATCTTCCTACTCATAATCTTGGCAGGACAACACATGCGAGTTACATGAATTCCACAGACAAATGTCAATGAGAATACAAATTGCTTTATATTGTAATAGTAACTTGAAGTGTTCTCAGGGATTAGTAGACAGGATATTAGCATTCACGCGGTAGCAAGTGAAAGAAGCTTAAGCAAGGGGGGGTATTTTCACACTCATATATTTAAAAGCCTAGTTATATATAATCTTCAGGCACAGTTAAATCAAGGATTAAATAATATCCATCATCAGCAATCTGTCTTTTCTTCTTGTTCTGTTGTATTCTGTATTAGCTTTACCCTCCTAAACAGAAAGCCAGTAGGATGTCTGGCAACTGGGGCTTCTAAGTGGAAGCTGTGGGCATGTAGAGAGGCTCTGTTTGGAGAGACCTGGGAAGTGAAGAAGAGTTAGCTTCTGCTGCAGATGCTGCTGATAAGCATCCTCTCCTTGACTCAGCCTTAGCTAGGTAACCCTAAGCCCCTTAGGCCTTCACCTTGGGTCTATCTTTAAAGATGTTGTGCTGCCCCAAGGTAGTAAGAATCTTGCTGAATTAGTTTAGAAAGGCACGTGCCTCCCTCCATCTCAATATCTGGTCACCTTTGATATCTCACCAAATTATTCATTCCTCACCCTTGGTGACCGATTATCCTGGCTTGCCTTCAGCAAGAATCTGTAAGGTCTGTTTAACCTGTATCTACAGACTAATAGGAAACCAATGTATAAACAACTACATGCCCACCCGAAAGAAAAACATAAGTATATTCAAGCTAGGGAGATGGAGGAGGAGGGAAAAGAGAATGGAGAAGGGGGAGGAGGATTGGCAAGTTCTTACCCAATGTGCACAAGGTAAGGGTGGTGTACACCACACCCCCAGGTGAAGAGCTCAACTACAACTCCAGCTCTACTTTAGAAATGGAAACAATGTAACTTAAATATTTGTGCCCTCATATTAATTTGAAATTTGAAAAAAAATTAATAAATAGACCCTGTAGCCAGGGTCTTTTTCCACCCACTAATCCCCAACCTGCTCCTTCCCTATAAATCTCCACTTATTCATGCTGTATTTAGATTTGAGCCCAGTGGTACACTGAGCTCTTTTTTCCCTGTGTTATAACGGTTCCTGAATAAATTAAGCTAGTACCACCTTAACTCTGTCTGCTTCTGGTTTTCTTTAACACTACCCAAGCAGAGAAAGACCCATTGCCTCCCAAACTCGGTTTCTTATCTGAACTCTCTGCTGACCAATCCTAGTAGGAAGCCAATGGCAAAGGAGCCTGGAAAAGATGGCTGTTAGGAATCTGGCCCCTTTGTCGAACAAAGCATAGGAGGTCAAAGAAGGGATGAGGTAGTAAAGAAAGCCAGGCAAATAACAAGCACACTGTACATGAGTGAAAAACCACAGTTTTCATTTTCAGCCTTTGCATTCCTAACACCCAACTACACATAATGAGCAGTGCTGACATTTATTGAGTTCTTACTATTTTTTCCAAGCACTGTATATACATATACATATACACATACACATATACATGTGTGTGTGCATGCATGCATGTGTTTCTGTATATAAACTTATTTGAATCTCACAACAACCCAATGAGATAAATTCTATTATTTTTGTCAACTCCATTGTACGTGTTTATAAACACTGAGTTAATATTATGCCTAAGGTAGTGTAGATTACTAGGTGGTAGGGCTGGGTTTCAGACCAAGCATTATGGATTCAGAGTTTGAACTCTAATCTGGTGAATGTTAAATACATGTGAATGAATGTGCCCCATAAATACTCCTTAAGAGTCCTTGGGAGGTTGAGGAAAATGAAAATGGCAGGACAGAGCACATTGAACCACAGTTCATCACAACTGAGATTCTGTTTCAAATCCTTACTTTCTTCTATAAAAATGACTTCTAGTCTTATTAATAGTAATCTTATTTATAAAGCATTTTGAGATTTTCCTAAATACTTACAAATCTTGTGATATTTAAGGATACCATTAAAAACACATAATGAATCAGTAGGTGGCACATTCTCCTTGCTAACATTAACCAAGCTGTCTTTGAGTGCAACTAGCCAAATCAAGTTCTGTAGTCTCTTTTCCAGGAATCGGTGAACACATGGGCCTACTTGAAGTCAGGATTCTACACTCTGTGAGGACCTTTGTATTTTCCACTCTTTACAGTAGTATTTTTCAGCTTACCAAACAAAAACTACCAAATACTCTTTCCTTGTGGCTTTTCCTATATTCTGTCCTATGTCACATCATTTACATGCAAAAATATCATCATTATTTACATAATCATCTTTGTACTAATCAATCATCTTTGTACTAATTAAATAATTTCAAAATTATGCATTGATAACTTATTATATTACAAGAACTGTGATGCCAAAGGCCTAAACATACAACAGCATAGAGGTCATGATTATCTAGGCTGATATTTGTTGGCCGAATGTGCAAAACCAAATCTAGGCTGAGAACAGAAGAAAGATTAAGTTGTAATCAAGAATACAAACATGTACTCAATAGTAATTTGAAACTAACATATAACAACTACAGGTCCACATAAGAGAAAAACATAATTAAATTCAAGAAAGGGAGAGGGAGGAAAGAGGGAGAGAGTTCACTAAGCTCCCACCTAACAGATACAATGTAGGGGTACATGGCGCACCTCCTGGGCGATGGACCCGCCTGCAACTCAGACTGTACCTTATCATGCAAACAATGTAATCTACTTTTATATACCCTCATATTAACACAAAATTAAAAAGTTATTATGCCATCTGACACTGATTTTATTTACTTATTGAACAAACATATTGAGTATACAAAAAGCTGTGTTATGCACTGGTGATGTAATGGTAACTCTGAAAGTCATTATCTTGAAGACGTTTCACATGGGGTTGGAGACAGAAAACAAGCAGTTACTGTCCAAGGCTGGAATAGCATAAAGCAGGTACAACAGAGCACAGAGGAGGGTCAGCCTTCACTTCCTTAGAGATAGTGGATAGGGCTTAGCAGAAGAAGAAATACATCAGCTGAGATCTAAAACATGAGGAGCGGCTGGCTAGGCAGTGCCAGGATAAAATTAATTCAGTGCATGTGGAGCCAGTGAGTAAAGTGGGGCACAGCTAGAGGATTCCAGCAGGAAAGGTAAAAAAAAGTTGCCAAGTCACCAACAATGTTAAACGCCACGATAAGAATGATTAGTCCTGGAATCTTCAAAGGCTTATACAGATGTTACAACTTAAACCTCACTATGTGAGAATAAAGTGAGAAGCAGCAGATATGCATTCTGCTTTTGACATAGTTGCTTGTTGTCAAAGCTCAAATTACGTCCTTTACATGTTGGGCTTATCTTTCCCATCAACCAATGGAAATGATGTTACTTACTCTACCTACCGTACATGAACACTGAGAAAATTTAATAACCAATCTTAATTAGGAGCACTCGTCATCTTTGGTCAAAGTCCTGCCCACTGTTCCTTTCCCCTGCGCACTGCTATACCCCGACCCCTCCCTGTGGGCACTGCCCATTCTTCCTTTGGTTTTCTTATTTCTACAGGCAAGATGTAGAACAGAATGTCAGCTCTAGACTCCCTCACTTTATGAAATGAGCAAATTACAACCCACATCCCCCTTCCCTTTTTAAAGGGATTTATTTGCCAGTTACAGACTTATAGAGGAAGACCAAGTTGACAGAGCCCATCACAGCCAGTATAAGACATCTTAAAGCAGTAGGGAGAGTCAGTCACGGTCTTCATCCTCCAAATAAACCTGACCCAACCTTAATTACGCTCCCTTTTTTAGATGCTGTGGTCTTTCCATGTCTCAGTTGGGCTTACATGGAGACACTAACGGCCTCCATCATGTGAAACGAGAATGGGCTGGGATAGACACTGGGCGGACGGAGGGCTCAGGAGCCATAAAATGGACGGTTGTAACTTGTGCAGTTGTTGTCGGCTGCCTTTTTCAGAAAAGGAACATGGTTTGGTTGACTGACCTCTGAGAAGCTGATGCAGGGCAGAGGGAAGAGAGTGAGGGGAGCAGAATAACGTCAATGCTACCACGTATGTTCCACCCAAAGAAGCAAATCGGACTGAACCAGAGAAAAGGTCAGTGAATCGGGCGGAGCTGTGAATAATCTGAGAATGAAGGAAGAATGGCAAGTGAGAAGGAAGGAAGGGAAGGCAGGAGAGGAGAAACAAAGAATGAACAATGTGGAAATATCACTCCCCAGTGAGGTTTCATCTGCTGTAGGCCAGGTCAGTCAAGGTATCTGTTTAAATGGGGTGTTTGACGCTTGTGGAAATGAACAGACTGGATTGTCATCCAGCACACTGAGATTCTGGCATTAGCACATCGTCCTTAGACATATTTTGCCATTCTTATCTAAATAGACATAAGAAAGTGGAAAAGTGAGACTATAACCTTCCATCTTCATTATCTAAACACATGCCCACTACCTTTGTCTTTCTATTTTTCCCTTAGTGTCACAGATAGTCCCACTTTCTGGCTTTCAAAGGTATAGAGCACTTCATGAGTTCTAAGGTAGGACTGAGGGCTGGTCATCAAATCATTTGTAACATCACAACCTTGGCGTTTATCTTCATCTTACTCTCGTCTCTCTCTATTCCTCAGGGTAACTTCTATTGGGCCTTCCTAGACTCACACGCAGCTATCAGCAGAGGGTGAAGTGTGGGTTTCATACATGCAACTCTACCATGAGATCACTTCACTGATTATTGGTTTTCTGCCTTCACCCTTAAGCAACCAGATCTCCTGTTCCTGAGCCTCCACTCACAGTATTCCTGCATGTTGCTTTATTTATGTCCCCCTGTCATCCAGAGCAGGTATCCTTTGACGTTTGTTTAAACAGTTTGTTTAAACAGAAATCTTGTATTTTTCCTATGGCATTTCTTTACTCCATTCTTTTTGGGTTTATTTATTTCATTCGTTTTCTTTCTGTTGCAGCTTTTTCATTCTCTGTCGGAGCAGAAAGTTGTTTGAAATCATCGGGTGTTACATCTAGCCTGAAGAAAAGGCTTATTGGTTTTGAAAATGGCCATAATATTTCTTCGTGCTTGCCACCAAATCTGAGTTCTTATTTGACTTCTCTGTAATCCGAAAGCTAATTTCAGACACTTTGTACTCCAATGCATGTTTCAATGTCTGCAGGAGGTTCAAATCCTCATATGAGGCTTGCTTCTAGTATCAGCTCTAAATCCTTTTTGTTTTTATTCATTGACTCAACTCTCTTTCCCATTCCGTTCAAGCATTTCTCAATCACCAGTGTCACCTACAGAGAAGCCTCTGTTGTATCTTCCACTAATTCTCCAAGTCGTCCTCCTTCTCCTCATTGCTTGTGTTTTCAGGAAGGTGTTAGATACAGAAGGTCTGGTGCTTGTGACTGAACTGAAGAACTGGTGAACCATTCCCCCTGCTCTCTTCTGCCATCCAGTGACATATTTGAACTTGATGTCCTGCCATTTTGAAATTGTTTAGCTTAGTTTATGTCAGTCTTCAGTTTCTCAAAAATTGATGTGCTGTCAACTCTCTCCCCAAACTGGCTCAACAGTCTGCCTGATTCAAGCTGTTTCTAGAAAGTTTTGGGATACTCTGAGTAGGTTTATATCAAAATGTGATTTGCTCTCCTGTTTCAGTTAATTGACATACTGTTTTTAACTGCCCATGAAGATATATTCTTTGAGAAAAACGTTGCCATTGCATTCCTGATGCTACAAATGCAGAGTTTGACATGATCGATCCTTGTATTTGTCTTCAGTCTTTAGCCTTCTGGTCAATATTTGTTAACAGCTCTTAAGTTGCTTTGCATAGCCAAGTTCAGTGTCTCTGTACCTTAATGCATTTGAGGTATTTTTCAAAGTCATTGCTTTCCCCTTATGTGTATTTTTTTAATTTATCAATAGATCCTACAGTTCTGTGCCCAGCTTGAGGCAGAAGGGGCAGGAAGGGGCAATGTACATGCTGCAGGCCCTACTCCCAGGTCCCTGGGTGAGGGACGTCCGGTCCGCTCTCAGCCACAGACATCTCTGGCTCACCTCCCTCTCCACTTATGAAACTAGCTGTGCTTTCTTCCTGTTGAGCCATAGCAGCTTCGCAGCAATATGTCTAGAGGAAATAATAGCCTTCAGCGCTAAATGAGAGGGGGACGAGAGGCCACACTGAGTGCTCCAAGGGCCGGTTAGCGAGGCCCAGGAACACACCAGCTTTCCAGATAGTCATTTATACATTACCAGCATATGAGCGGCTAAGAGAACATTGACACTGAATCAATGTAGTATCTCTAAACACCACAGACTACCCCCAAATATTTCAGCACTTAGTGTTAATATCAAACACCGCCCACCCCCTTCCCTTCTCCCAGATAACCTCCTACAAGATTCTGGAAAGTTTTGCTAAGTTCCAAGCCTGCTGATCCAATGACAGGAATTTTCAGAGAATGGATAGAGCACTTCAGTGCAAAATCTGAGATCCTACATTTTCTCCTGAAGGGTAACGTTTCCTTAAATACCCCTAACTAAGGGTCAGAATGAACTGATTTGAAAATGAAGAGACTGAGCTAAAAGATATTTTTAAGAAATGCAATTTAATGATTTTAAGCTGTGACACAGCCTACAGTGGAAAAAGAGACAAAAGTTAGGCTCAGTTTCTTAGAGAATGTGTAATTGCTTCTATAAATAGGTCAGCAACATTACATTTAATAGTACAGAGATCACTTGCCAATACCTCTGCATGCCCCACAATCATTTAAAAATAGTACAATTGGAAGATGGAGATTTTCCCATTTTCCCTAGGCAACCCTCAGCACACCTTCTCTGTTACAGATAATCTAAAGCCATGTTTTTCAAGCTTTGACTACAACCTACAGAAAGAAATTATTTTTAAATAGTGACACCATATCTACCCTAACATACGTGAAACTGCAAAGTTTCAGGGAATACTGCACTGCATTACTGCATGGAAGGCGTGCTGAGATTTTCTAGCCCATTCTATTCCTTTCCTTTTGTTAAAGGGCAGAGGGCGGTGCAGCCAGGAAGCTAGTGTGACTTGAAGTCAGCTGCATAACTAAACACCAATTAGTACAGTGGTTTTTAACCCTGGATAATATTTCTCAAGAATTATTTCTTTTTCTTTTTCTTTTTTCTTTTGTGAGACAGAGTCTCACTCTGTTACTCTGGATAGAGTCCCATGATGTCATAGCTCACAGCAACCTCAAACTCTCTTGAGCTTGAGCAATCCTTTTGCCTCAGCCTCCCAAGTAGCTGGGACTACAGAGGTATGCCACTAGCCCTGGCTAGTTTTCTATTTTTAGTAGAGATGAGGTCTCATTCTTGCTCAGGCTGGTCTCCTGAGCTCAAGCAATCCACCTACCTTGGCCGCCACTCAGAGCTATGGGAATACAGGTGTGAGTCACTGTGCGTGGCCTAAAGAATTTCTTTCCAGAAAAATAATGAAGGGTTCTTCCTCCAGACAAGAAAAAAAAAAACCCAGAAACATAAAACATCAAACTTTCTGATGCAGAGAAAGGAAAATGTTTTGTTTTTACTTGCTAAAGCTCACAGATGATACTAATGTGTAGCCAGGACCACTGCTTTGGTGGGTCTTAACTAAAAGCCTAATCGGGACATTTTCATCAGTATCACATCATGTTGCTGTTAGAAAAATCAGAAGGTGAGTTTTTATGAGAACACATAAACCAGGGTGATTATCTGACTTTTCATGGGTGCTGTCAGTGTCCATTATCACAGTTGTATTTGTGTGTAAATGCAAATGAAGAATGACTTTCTTTTTTTTTTTTTTTTTTTTGAGATGGAGCCTCAAGCTATCCCCCTGGGTAGAGTGCCATGGCATCACAGCTCACAGCAACCTCCAACTCCTGGGCTCAAGCGAGTCTCTTGCCTCCGCCTCCCAAGTGGCTGGGACCACAGGCGCCCACCACAACGTCCGGCCATTTTTTTTTGTTTTGGTTGCAGCCATCATTGTTGTTTGGCGGGCCTGGGCTGGGGATTCAAACCCACCACCTTGGGTGTATGTGGCTGGCGCCCTAGCCGCTTGAGCCACAGGCGCCGAACCTGAAGAATGACTTTCTCCCATGCACTCAAATAAAGACAAGGTAGGTTAGATGTGGATCCTGCTAGAGTTGTAATCAGAGGGAAAAAGATAAACTCCAAGCTATGAAATCTATGTCCACGGATTATAGCACGTATATAATGCATAAACCAGACCACCAACCCTCGTCTGTTCAACATTTTGATTTGCTATATCTTTGTCATATGTAAAAAAAAATCATTTGTTTTCCAAAGCCCAGTCATATCAACATAGGTTTGAGAAAACTTTGCTCCCTTAACTCTGATGGGAAGAACTGTACCCTTGATCTTCCTACATGACTTCAAACTCTGAGTCTCTGGGATTCTGCTTGATATCTATTTATTTATATCCCACCTTGTTGCAAAACCAAAACTTCAGTAGCTTAAAATAGGGTAGGATTAGGAGAGGAAAAGAGGAAGGAGAGGAGAGAGAGAGAGAGAGAGGAAGGCAATAAGGGAGGTGAGGGAGGAAGAGATAGGGAAGGGAGAGAAAAGAAAAGGAGGAGGAAGCCTGGAGCAGAAAAGACCAAAGCCAAGAGGAAATGCCAGGAAGCTTGGAGTGACGTCTGCACACAAAGGGCACAGTGGAAAGGGATTAAAGGAGACAGAAAACAGTATTTGTCAATCTTCTGGCACACTGGTAACTAACACATAGCAAAGGCAACCAGCACCCCTTTGCTGCTTCTGAACTCTATGCATTTACTATGTGACTGTCAATGGCTTCACTTTGCTCTGTCAAACCACATTTTCAGTCATCTCTAAACTGAGGATAAACATATCACACTGCAAGGCCCCTCCTGGGGATGTATCTATTATTTGCGACATAATATGTAACTAAATGCCTATGGGAAAAATATTAACATAAGATATTACTTTAGTCTAGATGGATTAATTCCATCTCTGCAAAACAGGCAGACAGACATGTATGGAAATGCTGTCCTTCAAAATGGACAAAACAGGCAGAGGGCG
Source organism: Galagoides demidoff (assembly GCA_963574575.1). Classification (NCBI taxonomy): domain Eukaryota; kingdom Metazoa; phylum Chordata; class Mammalia; order Primates; family Galagidae; genus Galagoides; species Galagoides demidoff. Next base: position 12,326 of record CAUYQV010173783.1, on the reverse strand, counting down.
AGTGTGCTGCTTTGGACTGAGGCTGGCAGAGCAACTCTACCCCAACAGCACGATATTTAACAAAATCTGTCTATGACTCCAGATTATTGTGATGCTGTTAACGAGGGTCTAGTTTCTTCTCAAATGGAATTTTCTATAACCAGCAACTGGCCTCTGGCCTACATTTCTTGGAGTTTGAGCATCCTCTAGAGATCTGGCCTCTGAGGCCTAGAGTATAGGGAGGAGATTGGTTTTATAACAGGAAAAATTCTATGCAAGAAGGTGATTTCTGAAACATGAATTTCATTGCTTTTCATTGAATAAATCCACTGAAGAGCTGTAGGAAATTGTTGACATTATCATCACCATGGTAGCAATCCTCCTTAAAACTATCCCTAACGAATAATATAAAATTCAGGAAGCACTTGACTAAATCTTTGGATAGCACCGAGGTTATAGTGGACTATGGGATTGTTTTTCAAAGGTTCATGATAAAATGCAGAACTGTGCCAAAATGAAAAGAATTTTTCCATTATATTAATGGACATTTGTTCAAGTAGAAGAATATGTGTGCTTACATGTGGCCAACTCCTTCATTTGAACATAATAAGGAAGAAAGAAATTGTATTCAATGAATGCTCGCTACCTGCCTGGCAATGTCCTGCACATTCTGAATAGGAGCTCATTTAATGTTATGGAAGTTTTTCAAAATAGGCAGTGTCTCCATTTTACAGATAAAAGAGTTGAGGTTAAAAAAATGAAGTAACCTGTGAAAGTCATGAAGGGCAGTCTCAACCAGAGGCATATTATTTGAACACAGATATTCATGCCTTTCAAGATCCATAGATAAGTTTATCCACTGAGAAATCATATTTAATCCCAGAATCTCTTAGAGTCCTAGAGACTGGGGAAGGCAATGTTATCTCCTCTGGATGTTCTAAAAAATGGATGGGCAAGCAATTTCTGAAAAGGGCAAGATGGTAAATACAGTAGAAACTCCACAGTTGATCAGTTCTCTACATTGACCGCCTCCTTAAATTGACTTCTTTTTCATAGAATGGACATGCGCCACATGTACATATTAGTGCAGTTGGCTTGGTTCCTTATGTTGACCAGTGTGTTGCAGTCCCGTGGGTGGTCAATTTACAGGGGCTCTACTGTACTTGAAGTTTTGCAAGCCTTATGATCTTCTGGCACCAAAGCAGCCAAGAAAGTTATTTAAATGAATGGGCATGGCTGTGATTCAATAAAACTTAATTTACAAAAACAGAAGGCAGGCAAAGGCCATAAGTTTTAGACCCATTTTAAGACACATCCAGTAAGACAACCATTTCCAAATTTGTAGAGGTAGAAAAAGCTAAACATTTACACGAAGGCTCCAAAACCAGAGACATTTTCTTAGGTAAAAAAAAAAAAGAAGGAGAAGAAATTGTTTTTCATTTTCTTTAAGGCAATTTTTTAATTCCCTTGGCACAGTAAATACAGTAGGACCTCTGTAAGTTGACCCTCCAAGGGACTGTAACTAACTGGTCAACATACAGAGGTACTCCACATAAGGAACTGGGCTACTGTGGTGATATGCACATGTGATGCACATTCAGTTTATGAAAATTAGGCCAACTTAGGGAGCTGGTCAATGTGTGGAGCTGGACCTAAATTTGAAAAATAAAATTACCATAGTTTACTTTCCTTTTTGGTTTTGAGAAACACTTTATACAATTTCCATAGAAAATGGTATTTAATAATCCAGATATATAATGGTTTAAAATTCCTAATTTCCATTGTTCCCCAAATATTGTGAGAAGAAAAAAAAATATTCTGGGATGCAACTGGTTAAATCTGAATCCCTTTTCCGTTTTATTCTAAGGTTGTATTTTGTCATTTGTAATGGATCTTTGCTGAAATAATGTGGCAGGAAGGACTACGAATTTCAGATTGAAAGCTCATTATATGCGAAGAGCAAGGTGAAGCTACTACTGGTAAAAGAGCAGAAAAAGAGGGAGGGAGTGGGGGAAGGAGAGAAGGAGGGAAGGCAGAGACTGGTGGGCTGGGGAGCAGGGATGTGAGATGACTTCTAGGATTCTCTGGCCCAACAGATCTTGAGGCAGGAGAATTATAGTTTCCAAACAAAACAAGAAAACCCTTGTTTGGCAAACTACAAGTCTCCCAAAGGGACTAGAGTGCTGGGTGTGTTTAGAACAACCATGACTGCAAATCCTGGGGGAGAATGGCTGTATCTACAGGATTTCTGTCTGTTCTTGACAGAAAGAGGAAAAGGTTAAGAAGAAAAACCCACAGATGAGAGTCTGGGGGTCAAATCCAGTTAGGAGGAGATGTGTAGCTTAAACAGCTGGCAGCTTAACCAGCCTGGCTGAGAATGTGGGGATGAGTTAGAATTAGCAAAGTCATTACATCCCTATTTTATTTTGTATAGGTTCTAAAGGGATCGAACAATCAGGTTTTATCTTTCTAAATCAACATTTTCTATTTCTGTACATCACTGCAGCTCTGAAATTCATAGTTTGAGGCAGGAAATGAGTTGAGCCATTGCCTGATGTCTTGAATTAGGCACGTATGAGCTACGTGATTGAAAGCATGGATTGCAGAGTGAAGCTGACTGGCTTTGACCCTCAGTCCCATCCATTACTAGCTTTGTGGCATTAGGCACGTTATTTATATATTTTTTGTATTCAGGTTCTTCAATCTGTATGGTAGACAGAGTAATAATCCTTACCTGATGGGATGGATATGTGTGTTAAATAAGTTACTGTATTTATCCTCTCATTTATGTCTTCTGAACTCTCTGGGTCTACATTGGACATGAGAACAGCTAAGGAACCTCTAGACAACAGGTTAATGGCTGCACCATTAGAAGACTTTGTGATATGTGCTGACCAAATGCTCAGCTGGAGAAGAGGACTCTAGAGCATACTGGAAGAGGAAAAAGGTCCCCTGGTTTAGTAGATGCTTGAGCTGAACTTTGTAAGAGAAAAAGGTAGGACTCAGATAGGCAAAGAAGAAAGTGCCCAGTTTTCCACACAGAGGGAGCAACTTGCCTAGAGGAAAATGGAGATACTCTGAACATGATGTTCAAAGCCCTCCATGTACAACCTGAAATTCCTCCCTCGGCACATCTTGCAGCAGTCCCAGACACCTGGCCATCACCTTTCCTCCCCAACACACAGTCCACAATTCTCAATTTCTGTTTATCACTTGTCAAAATTCAGGGAGTAACTCTACTTCATAGCATCCTAAGCTGAAGGCCACTATACCCCACGCCTGCTCTGTACCCAGTCACTAACGCAGTCTCCCAGCCTATCACTGCTCAGCATCCCCGCTAAAATATCATTGTATGTGGACAGATACAGGGCACCATCCCCACAGTGACCCAAAATGAGCCACAGACATGTTCTCTCTCGTCTCGCAAATTCCATCAAACTGTTACATGGATGAGAAACAACACATCTCTATGACCTCGTTCAGCCTGGCACTGATGTCTGACATTTTTGTTCTAAATAATTATGATACATGCCTTGCATATAAGTGACAACGTTTCCTAATAATTCCTAAAGCCAAGGAGGCATTGAGAAAAGAAATCCCCATACAGAGAAAATTAAACCTCATGGGTTCATATTAATTTATTGTTATATTATACCATAAAGCCAATATCAGACTCTAAAATACACTTAGGGATCTGGCTCCATGAAATTAACCTCACTACCAATCACGGGCAAGTCATTTCCTCAAATCACAATCTTTTTAAACAAAAGAGACATTGGAAGAACTCTCCTATTCTGGACATACTCCTCTTGGATTACAACTGAACCCCTTAAGTGAAAGGGCCCTATAACTTTCAAAATTGGGGAATGAAAGCTGTAAGCGTGGCTAACTCTCTAACCCTTGATGTTGCTATCTCACAGGCAGAAAACAGTCTTTCTTTTATTATATACAAATTACTGGTTCTCACTGGCTCTGAAAACAGTGAGGCATTTCATTGAGTTTCACTACATCTCCGGCAAGTTGGATATTGAAAAGGCACAAAGATTCTGACAGTACTCTAAATGAATGCCTCGGTATTTCTACAAGTAGATGTTGAGGGTTTAATCTGCACTATAGTGCTGTCAAAAACTGATAATAAAACAGAGGAATAATATGTCAAGATAAGATCCAGAGGACATATAATAGTGACATGTACTACCTCCTGACAAGAGCATAATGAAATGTACTGGGAAGCAAGTAGCCTTCTAAAAAAGCAGCCAGGAACTTCTTTCTGACAACTGCTATGGAACTAGAAATGAGGAAGATAACAGCCCATCCTCCTCATTCCTTTCCAGCTTCTGGTCTGGGTTTAAAATATCAGCAATCCATTAGTAAGTTGTCACAGCAGGAGATGGAAGATGTTTGTAGTAGACACAAATTAAGCTCTTTGGCAGTTCCCAATAACCCTTACATCCCTTCTCATCACAGGGAACCATTCCCCAACTCCGTCCCCTGGCTCCAGTCAACTAGGCCATAGATGGAGAATATTAGAAATTTAGAATTAACACTGACAGATTGTAATTTAGCTCGTGCTGGTCCCTAAGGCAGAGATGTGAACATACTGTAAGGTGCTACATTCTGCCAACCATGGGAACTTTAAAGCAAACATAATTGTTGTAAGTTTCAAAAGTATATCACTTTAGGAATGTAAAAATGACACTGTATTTTTTTTTAACTAAAACTGCTTATGATTTGAAGCCACCATTATTTCTAATTCATATTTAATCTGGCTATTTCCCAAAAAAACTCAAATTGAGTGAATTTTCAGATTATTCAGACATGAACGCTGATGGATGAAGATTTTTCTTTTCTTTTTCTTTTTTTTTTGAGATGGAGCCTCAAGCTATCCCTCTGGGTAGAGTGCCGTGGCATCACAGCTCATAGCAACCTCCAACTCCTGGGCTCAAGTGAGTCTCCTGCCTCCGCCTCCCAAGTAGCTGGGACCACAGGAGCCCACCACAATGCCCGGCCATTTTTTGGTTGCAGCCATCATTGTTGTTTGGCGGGCCCGGGCTGGGGATTCGAACCCGCCATCTTAAGTGTACGTGGCTGGCGCCTTAGCCAATTGAGCCACAGGCGCCGAGCCCAGTATTTTTTTTTTTAAGCAATAGAATAGGAAATACAGAACTCCATGTAATAAAGATATTACTCTGTGTGCTCAGTGCCTGTAGCTCAAGCAGCTAAGGCGCCAGCCACATACACCTGAGCTGGAGAATTTGAATCCAGCCCGGACAATGACAACTACAACCAAAAAATAACCAGTATTGTGGCGGGCGCCTGTAGTCCCAGCTTGGGAGGGACTGGAAGGCTGAGGCAAGGGAATCGCTTAAGCCCAAGAGTTGGAGGTTGCTATAAGCTGTGATGCTACGGCACTCTACCCATACCCAGGGCAACAGCTTGAGGCTCTGTCTCAAAAAAAAAAAAAAAAAGATTTTATTTTATGACTGATTTCAATTATGAGTATATGTATATATCTCTGTATTGAGTTGTAGCATAAAACATAATTTCTTACTATACTTCACTGTGGCTATTGATCTAACAAGGTTGAAAGCTGCTGACCTAGAAGATAGTTATCAGCATGGCCCTTTTAGTTCCCCTTATACTTACAACCTTTAAAATCTTCTTCCCGTCCTCTCTAGATCCTCATGAAGCCTTTCTGAAGTATAACTGACATATAAAAAGATGATACATGCTGGACATGGTAACTCATGCCTGTAATAGCATTTTGAGAGGCTGAGGTGGGAAGATCACTAGAGGCCAGGAGGTCAAGACAAGTCTGAGTTATATATTAAGACTTTGTACAAGACAAAAAATGGAAAAGAAAATTTCCTGGCATAGAGGTATACGCCAGCTACTTGGGAGGCTGGGACAGAACGATGGTTTAGGAATTTCAAGATGCAGTCAGCCATTACACACTCTAATTCAGACAACAGAGTGAGATGTGTAATGTAAATATCTCAATGAGTTTGGGGATAAGTATACACCAGTGGAACCATCATCACCATCAAGGCCATAACCATCACCTTACAAAGTTTCCTGCCATTATCTGTATCATTATTATAATGGGGGGGGTGCACCTGAGAACATTGATAATCTACCCTCTTAGCAATTTAAGCATACAGTTCAGTGTTAGCTATAGGCACTTGGTTGACTGAAACTTGGTACACTTTAACCATTTCTCCTCCTCTCAGCCCCTGAGAACCATCATTCTACTTCCTACTTCTGAGTTTGGCTTTCTAGATTCCACATGTGAGTGAGATTTTCTTTACTGTTTAGGACACTTCAGCTATGTTACCGCACCAGGCTTATTGTGTACTTGTCTTCCCCATGTGGCTGTGTGAGCCCAGGAGAATCCTAGATCCAAAACCTTAAGTCAGTCTGAGTGTTAGGTGTGTGTCCTTTCCATTAAACCAATGAATTGTTATATCTACGATGCAGAATCGTTTCTTGGTTACATCTATGATGTATACTTTTGAAAAGAACCCTGTACTGGAAATACAGAAATATCAGTTTGAATTCTAGTTGTCCAGCTGATTATGTTACTTGAAGAATATTAGGATGTATTCTCTGGATTCATCTCCTACTTTATTGCCACCATAGACAAGGTCACTCATCTTTTCCCTATTAGCTCTGTGTCAATGATCAGCATAAAAAAGATGTTTTTTCTCATAGACAATTTTTATTGTAATGTGGTAACCAACTGAGCAGCTGTCTCGAGTGGCAGTATCTCCTACCATTCTGGTGATCTTATTCTCAATTCATAAATAGCAGTCAGTCTGTTGCTGCAGTAACCTATATAATGTCATTTAAGAGCCATAGTTTTCCTATAATCTAACACATGCCATTTTTGTTTTTATTCTGCCTCTGCTATCATTTAGTGTTATGGATGCACTTGATCTCTAACGAGATCATTTCAACTTCCCAACAAGTCATGGAATCTAAAAATGAATAGTAACAACATCCTTTTAAAAATTTTCAAGGAACTAACTTTTCTTTAATCTTCAATTTCTTCATGTTTCAAAATAATTTTTCCATAGTGAATTCTTGCAGGGGAGTAAAACTGCTTATTCAAAGAGCAGTAAAAGATGTGTTATTTTAAATCTCTGAGAACACCAAACTGTATTCTTAGGGAATTTGGGAATCAGCAGTTCTGCTTTATCTTTTTTCTTGTTCCTACTGGCTTTCTATTTCATTCTGTCTAGAAATAATACTAAATCCGTCACTGATGGTTTCTGCTGAAATAATTTATAATCACTGACTAATGTCTTGTGTGCATAATCCGTAGACTGCTCATTGCTCTGAAACGTCTAATGTGGAACTTTTGCTGTAACACTATCTTCTTTGGTTAAGATAGTTTAATTTTTGCAGTTGATCATAAGTGCAAAGATTGATACTCTTTCCCCTGTAATTTTTTCCCCTTTATTTAACACCTCTAAAAATAGAAAGAAAATGTCTAGAATTCTTCTTTATCCAGTTCAGTAGCCACTAGCCATATGTGACTGTTTTAAATTAATTAAGATTTAGGTACAGTTAAGATTTCTGTTCCATCGTCAGAGTAGCCATGTTAGCGAGTGACCCTGTTAGCACAGAAAAGGGATATTCCCCTTGTCACAGCTGACTTGACAGCTCTGTACTAGATCTTTTCCAAAAGGAAAGATCAAAATTAGGAGTCAAAAGTAAATTTACTTTATTGTACTGTATCAGTGATTCCAATGCAAAGATCTCTACCAATAACTTTTTGTAATTTTCCCCCTTGCCCCAGTTTGGAATATATTTAGTTGTGATTTGTCAGTTTCTACATATGTGATGATATATTCCAATATAATAGATATGGGAGTTTTTTTTCTCCTACTTTTTATCCCCACTGTTCATGTTTACAATGAATAGGCACCTTCTGGAGATAGGAAGAGATTATTGAAAGATAATGTGTTTTGAGGTTTTCAAAAGGTTTGTAGTCCACGCTTAATGTCAGTTAAAAGTAGTTTTATTACCTTGTGCTTTTAATTGATTTTAGGAAATATTTTTTTAAATCAGAATGATGTAATACATGGTAATATTGGCATGAGAAGCAAGCTTTTAACAGTGTCTAATTTTTATTTAATCATGCTTAAGATTGAGAAAGTAAATCCTTTATTTTATGCAATTTATAGTCTCATGCATGAATTGTTGACTTAAGAGCTTTGACAGATGGGACAAAGGAAAAAAGTCAAACTGAGCAATGGGTGCTTTGGGGGGATTAAGAGGATTGGTGGGGGAATAAGAAAATCCTGTGTCCAGGGACTGCAGGGGTGAACCTTAGAGGCTGAAAGTGACTGAGAGGATGGGCATGTCACGGTGTTTCTGGAGGATTTTCTTGGGATTGATGAGAATAATTTAGCGGTGACCCTGCTTTCCTCGCAATCTGCTCAGTTTACGTGTATGTATTGGCAAGCCAGGAGGTTGTTGGCAGCAAGGTTATCACCGAGCTCGATAAGGCAAATGGCAGCAATTCCTTTTGCTCCTTTTGACCTGTTTAGATTTTCTAATCCGGGAGATGAACCCCGGGGGGCATTAAGAATGTTGGGATTTCATCACAGGAGATGTGAAACATTGTAGCAAACAAAAACCATCCCTGGCTAGGTTTGGGAGTGTTTGGGGGTTTTTTTGTTTTGTTTTATTTTGTTTTGCTTTGCTCTTTAAAATCCTGTGAGTCTTAGTATTTGGTGAAGTGATGTTTAGTACTCGAGTTTTAAAAAGTTGGGTTTTGTTTCAAATTTAAGGCGGGGACAAGATTGTATGAAATTTTTAATTTTAAAGTAAGAACAGTTGTAGGTCTGCATTATTTTCCGCTTTAAAAACTGTATGTATCTAGATGACAGAAATTTGAAAATTAATCAGCCAAAATGATATGGTATTAGTAATATGCTTTAGTTTATATTTAAAATATACCGGGCTGAAAATAAGTGTTCATTTTTGTTGTTGGAAGAATAGTTTTACATTTTATAATTATGGTGAATGTAGAAAAAAGAGGAGAAAGTATCCCGCGCAGGATCCAGCAGAACAATGCAGGGCACGCAGTTATTTTAGTCATCTCGTATGTCAGCATTCAAGAATCCGAACCGATTGTTTAAAAAAAATCTTGTACTTTGTTTCTTTTGTTGCTCATTTCCAACTTTGTCATCTGTCAGAATGCAAAAAAAAATTATCCTTCTATAACCATTGACAGGATAACACAAAAGCTGTCTCCAGGTCGATATTTTGCAGCAATATTTTTAACATACGAACAGTAGTTTTTATAATTTCACCTTGGCGCTCAACCATTTATTATCGTATCAGAAGCATGTCAGTAATTCCTTTCTAAATGTCTGCTTCTTTTAGTGCTGAGACCCACATCAAGGGCTTCACACTGAACGATGCTGCCAACAGCCTCCTCATCATAACGCAAGTTAGGCGGGATTATTTGAAAGGTATGTCACAATGCTTGACCTTTACGTCACATTAATGCCTCTGCAGATTTTTCTTGTAACGCCCTTCGAATACTTGGATAAAGGAGTCCATTTAGCAAATTACCTGCTTATCAAGAGCCTTTTGTGGTAGCTGAGAGACGTAAATTACTGTACATGCATTTATAATACAGCTTGAATATGAATGTACTTGTCATTTGACCACTTAGTCCAGTTTCCATTCCATTTAACACAAGATGGGTTTTCTTAAGATGAATCACAGCTCTTCAGACATGCAAAATTTGTGTTCCAGAACGAGAGAAAGTACAGGCTTTCAAGTGCGTTAAAATTCACAGCACAAGTCATTTTGCTTTGGAAATTAACATACTTTAGAGCATCTGAAACAATTCCCAGCAGTTGTTTCTTGCACATTGTGTTGGTTTTGTGTGAGATAGCAAATGAGTTAAATTGAGTGTTAAATGTGTGGGATTGTGCACCAAATGATTATAATATTGATTTTTAAAACTTAATCTAATACTTTTTTAATAGTTCATAATACCAACAGCAGTAAGATAACAGTGTTTGAAGTTTAGAGTTTCAAAATTAACATTAAGAGGATAACACCAGACAGATGTGGAGATGACTTTGGGGGAGGATTGGGATGAGGGCTGTTGGTTCGTTAGAGGCTGTTATGGGTTGGCAGTGGGGTAGATTTGGATCTGGAGGTCTCATGAATGAGCTCCCAAGAGGGAAAATGATGAATCTCTTAAATTTTGGTAAGTAGTTTTTTCATATTAAGCTTTACATTGGAATTTTGCTCAGTAACACTGCAGTTTTGCCAATATAACAAAACCCACCTAGGGAATTAAAGAAGCTCTCTGAACTATTAAATATTATCTCGTTGCTTCCTCAGTCTGTATTAATGGTGTTTTCCTCATTTGCATGCTTACAAGGTAATTTTACATCCCGAAGAAGAAGCTGTTCTCTAATTGTGCAGCGTTAGTATTGCCTATAATATCTAAATGCGCTGATCTTTTAGTGGTCCTCCTAATTGTTTGGGGCTGAATATGTAAGTGGTGATTTCTCCCTTTGTAAAGTTTCTACCTCATCATTCCACAGGCAGGGCCAACCCATCTCAACAGTCATTTTTGATAACCTTCAGTCATAATGGAGTGGTGTAGGGCCTGTTATTAAAACTTTAAAAGGTTTTATTTTATTCCAATGTAAAAGACTTTGTCAAGTTGGTATTTTATATAGTAAAATGATGATCAATTTCAAAACAACAAAAATTAAACTTGCTCTCCACATAGATGAATAAGTTCATTGTCATAAATAGCTTAGATTTTCTGTAGACATGGAGATAAAAACAGCACACTTTTTAAATTACAGGTCATTGATTTTTTTAGCTGAATCTGGTTTGACTTTGTTTAACTTTATTGCTACCTTGTACTTGTGTATCAGGTGCCTGTGCAAATGACAAGAAAGTAAGTGATGTAATTTCTTGTCTACTCTTCTGAGCCACTCATCCACACTGGAGGTTGTCTGAGAACAGGAGCCACAACTGTTCGCTACTAGCTCCTCCAGCCCCAACCCCACCCCCAGCACCACCATGGACAGACGTCACCTTAGAGTAAAGTGATCATCAGCAAGGAGGGGGATGTTGGGAGGTTGTTGGCCCTATTCCCATCTCCTTATTTTGTTCCGTGGCTGACTAGAGCTCCTAATTTTTAAAATCCCCTTTTCTGCACTTCTCTCTTTCGGGTTTCTTTTTTATTTGTTTTGTTTTGTTTTGTTTTGTTTTGTTTTTACCTTATCTAAAGCAGGAAGAAAAAGCCAATTAAATCTTGAAGTAATTTTATAAACTAATACTGTCATAGCCTGTTAATAGCTAAGGTATGCGGCACCTGTGCAGAACTCATATTATCTGTATGATCAGTGAGTAATTGAGTAAATGTTAGAATTGGGTGACAGTGGGAAAGGACTTGTGGGGAAGGATGTGGATAACTAACATTTCTGGTGTCTTTGAAGTCATTACTATACAAAGGCAATCCCTGTGTAAGGATATGATTTAGGCCCCAGGGTCCCACCTGCCTTTGGGTAGACACACAGTGATCCGTTCTCCTCCCTCCTCTACTGTATCATATTCCATGTACCCATGGATGTAAGCTCTGGGATGATCTCATCTAACAGTGTGACCTTGACCTGCCTGCATGTCTCATCTGTAAAATGAGAACTTACCTCAGAAGAGTAGTTATAAGTGTAGTTGCTCAGTACTATGGCTGGTGCTGGTATATAGTAAAGGCTCAACAAATGTGGTAAACAGTAAGTGTATGTTCCCATTTCACCATATTTTTTTTATTATTATTTTGATTCACTGGCTAACATATTCCTGGTTAATAAGAATATTCCAAATCTGTATATGATTACCAGTTAACAAGATATTGAGCTTATTTTCTGTAAATTATATTTTTTAAATAGTATACATTATGTGCATGTACCTTCATAAAATTTTATTGAGTTAACTTTTTAACACTTTTTCCTCTTCCCCATTTGAGAATTATTGGCATTAGATTATTTGTAAATTTGGAGTAATTATAAATTATTTATTCAATAATGAACATTAAATTCATTACTTCTCTTACTGTACTGTTTTTAGTGGACCGTTTAATTATTACCCTTTCCCCACTCTTATGCAAAAGATAGGCTGTTATTATTTGGAAGGTTGTTTGGAGAGTCTTAGTTTTGTCTGGATTACATTGCTTTGGTTGCTAGAAAGCTATGACGTTTTATTTAGTAATGGTGGTTATTAAATTCTGAGTATTAGATCCCCCCCATCTACCACTTTTTTTTTTTTTTTTTTTGAGACAGAGCCTCAAGCTATCCCCC
>CAUYQV010173779.1:0-29653 GCA_963574575.1 Galagoides demidoff | reverse complement strand
CCACAACGCCCGGCCATTTTTTGGTTGCAGCCATCACTGTTGTTTGGCGGGCCCGGGCTGGGGATTCGAACCCGCCACCTTAGGTGTACGTGGCTGGCGCCCTAGCTGATTGAGCCACAGGCGCCGAGCCCCGGCTTTGGGTTTCATAAGCATTGAGTACATTGGATACTTGCTTCTCCATCTTTGTGATACTTGACTGAGGAGAATATTCTTCAATTCCATCCAGGTTAATACAGAAGATGTACAGCTTCCATCTTTTTATGGCTCAATAGTATTCCGTGGTTTACATACACCACAATTTATTAATCCATTCATGAGTTGATGAGCAGTTGGGTTGAGTCCATGTTTGGTGATTACGAATTGAGCTACAATAAAAAAATTCTAAGTCCTTATGGTGAAATGATTTCTTTTTCCTCTGGGTAAATACCTAGCAATGGGATTGCAGGATCAAATGGAAGGTCAACTGTTAGCTCTTTGAGGATTCTTCATACTTCTTTCCATAGAGACCGTATTAGTTAGCAATCCCATCAACAATGTAAAAGTGTTCTCTTCCCTTGACATCTTTCTACAAAACTTCGGGACTCTGTGATGCAGGCTGTTCTCACTGGAGATAAGTGGTATCTCAGCATGGTTTTGATGTGTATTTCTCTGATTATTAGGGACAATGAACATTTTCTTTAGAGAGGGTTCTGCTCATGCCTCTTGCCCACTTATAAATGGGATTGTTTTCTCTTTTCTCGTTGATTAGACTGAGTTCTCTGTAAATTGTAGTTCTCAGCCCCTTGTCAGATTGGCAGAATGCAAATATCTTTTCCCACACCGAAGGCTGTCTGTTTGTGCTAGTTGGGCCTTTATCTTGATCATATCCCATTTATTTATTTTTGGTGTTGCTGCAATTGCCAAAAAAGTCTTCTTCATAAAATCTTTTCCCAGGTTGAAATCATCAACAGTTTTCCCCACAATTTCTTCTAGAGAAGTGATTTTCAACTGGTGTGCTGTAAAAGGATCTTGGATGTCTTGCAAACATTTTTAAGAATAATTAAATTATTTTTGACGGAAGTTCGAAGCACAGTAAGTATACTTTTTTGACTCTTTTTTTTGATCAACACACAATTTAATTGTGCCATGGAAATTTAACGATAGGTTCAAGTGTGCTTGATAAAAAAAGGTTGAAAAATGCTGTTGTAGAGATTTTTATTGTTTTGTGTCTTAAATTTAAATCTTTTATTCCCATGGTTTCCTGGCATTGTGCACCTGAGAGCTCAGAAAGGCTTTAGCTGCTGCCTGATTCCTGCTGCATCTGTTATCTGGTGAAATCACTCTGCACGGATTTCTGGCAGGTCCCCAAGCTGCGGAAGCAGAGAGAGCTCTCTCGCAACTCGGTCATAACACTGAGCACAGTGCCCCAGGGGCTCTATCCTGCTAATTTTCCCTGCATGTGCTTTGATATTATCAAATGTATTACCGATCACCTTCTGTGTATTTCCACACTGAGAGTCCTGTGCTGTGTATACGGGGCTTCACAGTGTTCCTTCCAAGAATAACTGTCCACAGGTGGGCACTGGCTTTCTGTTTACTCCTCCTTCCTCTGGAGTTGTAGGTTTGCTGGCTTCTTCTAATCTGACATTTCCCCCTGCCTGATGTCTCCTTTTGTTGGCGTCTTCAGGAAAACTCTTCCAGGGCTGGTGGCTGGACCCAGGGGAATCTTGGCAGAGGGTAATGCTTGCAACTTGCTGGGCGCCGAGTCCCTTCTGTGAAGCTGCGGCAATTCTGCCAGGTCGACCAGCCACCCTCCACTTCCTTGGATGTCCTGGCTGGGGCTCAGGTGTGGGGGGCATCACACAGGTTTCCGGCTGCTGCATCCATCCTGCAGGTTACAGCCCCGAGACACCTGCAGCCCCCTATTTACTCTTCTTTCCTTGGTAGCTGTGGCTGTGTGGTCTTTTTCTGGTCTGCCATGTTTTTTAGACTTGCTCTTTATTTTTTAATCTATCTCAGATAAGGAACCTGGGACCTCAAAAGATGTGACTTTGGTGAATCCAAGTTCCAGTTTAGAGGTACATGTAGCTGAGACAACAAAACATGTTATAATCATCATTTTCTGTGGTTTCTGGGCAAACACTGGCTCCCATCCTTGACCTCTAATTCAGTTTTTATGTAGGGATCAGGTGCATCCTCTGATTTCACTGGAATTCAGATCCAGTAGCTGTTCTCTGCACCCAGCTCACCTCCTTGCAGGAGCACATTTACAGGTATTTATTAGTGCACATTTACTAGTGTATGGAATGTGGGGTTACAAATAACGTAGAGAGTGGAAATATTTCTCTTTTGGCTTGTTCACTTCATGCAACAGACATGCACACCAGGTTGGATCTTTGTTTGAATCCAAGTGCATAGAATAGACCTGTACTGGACAATGGAGGTCTGAGACAGACTAAGCTGGTTGTTTTGTTATTATTTGTTTTTCTAATCATGAAAAGAAAAATGACCCTTTACAGTGCGGCTTACTAAAGTTGCTGACTTTCAGTGAGTTTACGGGGTAAAGTCCCAGCTAATGCAACATTATTTGCTCTTCCATTTACCATTATGTAATTATTTTGACATTGTTCCCCATGGGTTTCACTCAGATGTTACATTCCTCATGACATTTTAAAGTCAAACCCCCCCAACCAAAGTAGCGAAGGCCAAATGAGGAACTAATTGTTTCACACCACTGGAAAGTTGGTGACCATCGGGCGAGGATGGATGTAGGATCTCAAACAGATAATGATGTTTGTTTTTCTCGCTCCCTTTCTCAGCTCTGCTTCCTCTGTGTGTTAAATTTATTCTTGGGCTAGTTCTCCCCATATGGTGGAAAAGATGGCTCCTAAAAGCTATAAGCCTAGACCCAAATTGTCTGCCTGTCTAAGAGAACAGAAACTCTGTCTTCAAATTTTCTTACATAAGACCTTTGATTAGACCTGCTCAGACCCCTCACTGCTCCTCCTTGTCACCGTACCCATGAGACGGTGCACTGTAAACTTTATGCAGGTCCTGGAGCTGGTCTAGTTGGAGTTGTAAGGCTTTGGGGGTCAGAAGGTGGGGCTGGGCTGGGTGGCCTGCCAAGGGGCATGGTTGTTTCTCCAAGCAGTAGAGTCTGGCAGACAATAAGTTATCTGCACAAAACAACTCCAAATAGTTCCTCTTTTAACTATGTCTCCTGGCATAAACCACCACCACAATAGCAACAAACACAGGAGTTTCCTTCCCCCTCCCAGACAGGATCAAAGACCTGTCCTTCACTCCATTCCCTTCATCTCTGACTGTGTGCAGCCCAGATGTAGTTCCTTGGCATCCAATTGTTATAGATGGATACACGAAAACTTCACAATAAATAACAATGGAGAAAAATAATTCTAATTAAACTACCACATTGGAAAGTTGAAACACTTTATAAAATGCTACTGATTCCTTCATGGCAAAGCAAAGATTTTCTTCCTTGGTGGTGGAGTAGATTCCTTGACAGTTTATCAGTTAGGAAGATTTCAATAGCAAATAAAAAAAAAAGCTTGAAGTTGGTTAAAACCATAAGCAGGTTTATTTTTTAATAAAACGGGAAGGCCATGGGTAGGACAAAGCACCAGCCATCAAACCTCTGAGACTGGACCCCGCTGGCTTAGGGTTCTCCCCATCAGTGGGATGTTTTCATGCCCAGGCTTGTTGCAAGATTGTTCCTGTGATTCTAGGTGCCATATCCAGGTGAACATGGACATGTTACATGTTCAAACGGTGGAGAAACTGTCTCTTTTTATGTATCTTTTTTATTCGAAAGGAAACTTCCCAGAATTTCCCTAACAGAACTTCCTCATTCCTCCTCCAACTATGTTGCTAGGAAGTGGACCCATGCTCACACCTGAGTAAATGGTAGTCATTGCTACTAATTGCTATGATGGACTCAGATTGCTAGAGCTGGGAAGGGGTTCAGCATCCTCTCAATCACAGGTGTGTGAAAGCACACAACAAAATCAGTATTCTGTACAGAAGAAGGGGGAGTGGGATAGATGTTGAGTATACACTCTGACAGTCACCTACGAGTCAGTCTGGTTGATCCCAACTCCACCCTGTATGAGGCTCTTCAGAGTTCATTGTCCATTGTAACACTATCTGGGGAGGAAGAGGTGATTCAAGGTCTTTGGAGATTGCAGTCACATTATGCTTCTTTACCAGGCTTGGAAAGATACCAGGTAAAATGACTCCTTGAAAACTCTACCAAGTTAACAACACCAGAAATCTGCTGGAGCATTTACTGTTACGGCATCTGTCATTTAGCAACAGGCTTCTGGGCTTTGGACATCTGTTAAATATTTCATTAATGGGATTCCATCTTGAATTCAGCTGGGTTTTTAAGGCAGAGATAATTTGTCTTCTCCCACCATGCTGGTTTACAGTGGAGGGTGCTTTGCAGGGGGCATTATTTAAGGGACTATGAGTTCACACACACAGGAAGTTCGGCCCCACCCTCTTCTCCATCTTCTGGTTATAAATCTCATCTTATGGTTTTTGTCTGCCCAGCTTGCTCCCACCAGCTGCAGTGCTGGTGACCACCTACCTTTCAGTGTTACCATGTCATTAGCCTTAAAGAGAACAGGCCATCATTCTGTTACACACTACTCTTCTTCAAGCAGGCAAATTAAGACCAGTGATCATTGTTATCATTAACATCAGCACCTTATCAAAGGCCAGAACAGACGTCAGCATTTCAACATTTTTTACCAGAGATCCAGAACAAGCAGTGCTTGGTACAAGTTCCATAAAACAGAGAGAATTTTAATGCATTACTGACTTCCACAGGACAGCGACTGGCCACTTTCCAGCCGAGCATGAGGCTCACTCGCCCCTCAGTGACCTCCACCACTTCCACCCGCTCCAGTTTCTCTTGTAGGCTCTGTCATGTGCTGTATCTCACTTGGAAGCACCAATTTCTACATCAGCAAGAACTCTTTGGCTGGTGACTTTTAAGAGCTTTATTATAATTCTTTCCCCAAACTCAACCTTATTATCCTACTTGATCAGAAAGCCAAGGGGTTGTCAGGTGGGCACTCCTGGCTCTGTGGCTGCAAAGGCTGCAAAGGCCATGGCCAGGAGTCATTCTCAACCAGGTTCTTTCTGTGTGTCAGGAAAGATAGCTTCTGGCAGCCCCAAGTCTACATTTTATGATTCGCAATCCAAAAAGAAGAGAGACCATCTGTCCTCCATAGTCATATATCAGCTCAATCCAAATCTTCACTGTGGTGGAATTACAGGGTCTTGTGCTTCACCCAGCTCGGTGCACACTGATCAGTCAGGGAGGGATGTGGGAGCAGAGTGATCTGACTGTATGGAGCCCACTCTCGCCGCCAGGGTGGTGGGGCACCTGAAGAGACATGCTGGGAGGAGGTTCACGAGGTCAAGGCATTGGATGAGAATAGCAATGCGCTCACCCAAGTGGAGGGAAGGTGGCTTGGCCAAGGTCGGGTCTGAGTACGGCATGGTCTCTTCCCCAAGTTGTGATTTAAGCACTGCGACTTCATTCTGCTCCCCAACGCTCCCCAGCAACTGATGCTGTGTGGGAAGATACATTTGTCCACTAGGTAAAAACAACCATATGGATGTCTCTTAAAGAGCGCTTCAGACGAACACCACTTTCCAAGTGTGAAATGCTATGAAACGACCTCTACGACTTGAAGCTAATTTATGCAAAGGGGAGGTGAAGGTTCAAAGCAGCAACACACAGTCATTCCTCAAGCTCTCTGCCTTACAACTTAGATGAAGACTCTCCCTACCCCCCTGCCCCAATTATAAAAAAAAATTACCCCACAGAATAAACCTCAATATGATTTTCTTCCCAACAACATTGCTTTCTACGTTCCCGATTTTTCCAGTGAACAGATCCTGTGAAAGCATTAATGATTGCACAATGCACAGGGTTAGTAAGGTAAGTGGAGCTCATAATTACCTCATTTACATTCTTTTATTCACTGAAACAGAATTCTTAATGACTTTTATGTGAAATGCAGGGTAATCAGCGCAAATGAAGCTCTCTTGTGCCGGGTGGAGAAGCGAGCCAAGTCCTGGCTCTCAGCAGAAAACTGATGAATGGTCAGACCAAAGAGCCCAGCATGCAGGCCTGGGACGTTCAATTTTAAGAGACTGAGAACAATATTGTATTTCAGGAGACTAGCACAGCTAGGTTCAGATCTAAGAAGTATCAAGGCTTAAAAGCAGAAAAACACAGTGTACTATTCTTACCGTCTCCCTGACTTCTGAAGGAGAAATAACCAGCGTCTTTGCTCAGTATTGTGGGATAAAGGGAGCCAGGCAGTAAAGAAGAGCCCCACACTCTAGTCCTGGTCCAGGCATGTAGCAGCTGTGAAATGTCAAATTATTTCACCTGTCTGGACTGCAGATTATCCTCTTGTGAAAGGAAAGGTGTGTACTTCAGAATTACCTGGGGAACAGGTTCCCTTAAAGCAGATTGGTCTAGGATTTCCCAGACCTAGCAGTTCAGTATCTCCTGGGGAAGGGTTACAACAATTGTATTTTGAACAAAATCCCCAGGTGATCTTTAAACAACCAACCTAAAAAATGAAAACTTAAAAAAATTCCCGTGAGCAAGAATCTTTTTAGGTAAGGTATCCTTGATGTTTAGGGAAAAAAAAATAAAAGTCTTATACTATGGGGACTACAGCCACCCACCAGAACTCCTGGCTAGTTCTAGATAAAAAGAGCTGCCAGTTAACTGGCACCATTGTGACAGCACGGGCGTTTAGGCAGCAAAGTGAAATACCGCAAATGTGTGGTGACAATACTGCATGTAATGTCAGTATGAACCATACAGTGTGGAGGACAGAGACCGTTTTCTAACACTAAGGAATTCTAACACCAGAGGGGTCCTCCATGTAAACGTGTGGTAGAGGGGAGCTCAGACCTATAGCCATCTGCACTACAGGCTGCGGCCTGATTTCTACTCCTCTCTTGGGTTTCTTACGGCAATCAGGCTACTATTCAGATTTTAACATCAAATGCTCAGATCATAACCACCTTCTGCCAATGATTATAAAATGTATAAATTAATTTATTTAATTTCTAGATCTTTTCCATCTTTATGTTAACACAGGGTGGTCATAAAGTTTGAGTGCAATTTTAAATTGCATACTATTTTAAATTGCACACGACCTTTGTGGCCACCCTATGTTACTGCCAAGTTGGAACTGGAGGTCAATGTTAAAAAATACTCCATTTAGGTCGGGTGCAGTGGTTCACGCATTATAATCCTAGCATTCTTGAGGCTAAGTTGGGTAGATTGCTTGAGCTCAGGAGTTCAAGACAGTCTGAGCAAGAGCGAGACCCTGTTTGTACTAAGAAAATAGAACAACTAGCTGGGAATTCTCGTGGGTGATTGTAGTCCCAGCTACTCAGAGAGGCTGAGATGGGAGGATCCTTGGGCCTGAGTTTAAGGTTACTGTGAGTATGATGCCATGAAACTCTACCCAGGGCAACAGAGTGAGACTCTGTTTCAAAAAAATTTTTTTTCCAATTATTCTAAAAATAGTCTAAATATAGCACTTATCTGTAAATGATGGGAAGTAATTTAAGATTATTTTAGGGGTTTTGGTGTCCCAAACTTTGTAAGCTAAACAAATTTTATTCTATGTATACGCCTTTATATATTGATAATATGCATTAGAAAAACTTATCCATGACGTTTTGATAGAAGTCTCTTACAGTTGTCAACAGAAAAAGCAAAACACTGTAATATATTTCAACGAAGTTTATTCTGAGCCAATACACCTGGCCATAGCCAGGGAAAACAAAGACCCAAGAATCCTTGCGTCAGTTGATCCGAGGCGGTTAGACCTCAGTTCATTTCAGGGAGGCAGAAGTTACAGGGCAAGTTATAAATCAGTACATGAGGTTATCCATTAGTCCAAGAAAGCAGGATATTATGAAGTGGGGACTTATAGGTCAAAGGTGGATTCAGAGATTCTTGAATTTGTAATTGGCTAAAGAAGTAAGGCTTTGTCCAAAATGTGGAGTCAGCAGAAAGGAATGTTGAAGTTTGGATTTAGCATAGGTTAGTTAAGATGAGCAGTCTGCTAATTACCACGAGATGCTATGCCAGAGGCAGCTTGCTAGAGCAAGACAGAAAACGCTGGGTCAGAGGGGCCTGTTCAGCAAAACTGATGACCCGCAGGTGAGACTCTCCCTGAGACACTGATAATGGAGAGGAATTTGGAGCAAAGAACAGTGGTGGGAGTGCCATCTTCACAGTTAATTTTGTCTGTAAAAGCTGTGAGAGGTAAGATGCAATTAGAGTCTCTGAGTTTCTTCTTAACACTCTTAGCCACCACGATTTTTTTTTTCCTTGAGAAAGGGTCTCATTCCATCACCCAGGCTATAATGCCAGGACCTACCTCATCACAGCTCACTGCAGCCTCCAACACGTGGGCTCAGGGATCCTCCTGATTCAGTCTTCCGAGTAGCTAGGACAGTCCCCACACCAGGCTAGTTTTTCTTACTTTTTTGTAGAGGTGTGTCACTGTGCTGCCCAGGCTGGTCTTGAACTCCTGGCCTCATGTTCCCTTCCTGCCTTTGCCTCCCAAAGTGTTGGGATTACAGGCATGAGCCATGGCACCTGGCCCTGCGATTCTATCTGAGCTGTTTTTAGGTTAAATTACAGGCATTCATTGTCATTGTAACAACTGGTATCACTCAGCTGCAGAGGGAAACACACTAATATAGTATTGTAAGCAAGGCAGTGAATGTCTCAATCTTCCTCTTACTGCATGTCAGTATCAAATTTGAATACTAAGGTTAGGATCATATTTGCCACATGCTGAATTAGTGTGTGGTCTCCCTCACGATGCTATTGCAGAATTTCTACTGCATTATCAAAGTCTGTGTGCGTGACTGTTTTATTTATGTTCTCTCTAATCTACCATTTAAACCATCATGTTATAGGTACATAATTTAACTACATATGACAGCTTAGTGCTATTTAACTTCTTATATCTCTCAGGTCCTGGTCCAGTAGCTTTGGCACCCAGGAACAGACGGATGTGGGACTTGGAAGCTGGGCTGGAAAGAGGTTGGTCAGTGGTCAGGAGTCCTGCGAGGGGAAATGCCTGCAGCACTGTCACACCAATCTAGGGTAGAGTCGGTTCAGACCAGCTGTGTGCTGTGTCTATGACCTTAGGAGCTTGGCTGCTTGCAGCAAATTGGTTATGGGAAGAAATCATTTCCTTCTTTAATGGTTGCAAAACTCATTTTGGAGACAAGCACTCCCTCCCTGCAGAATGTGTGTGTTTGCCAAGTGGAGCAAACATAAGTAGGGCTTCTCTTGGGAGCAGGCAGCTTAGCAACAGCTTCAGATGCCATATTTGGGTGTAAAAACATCACCTCCTTTCCTTCCTGGGCTTGTTCCCACATGGCCACTCTGCAGTCGAAATGCCTCAATTGTGACATAGCACAAAATCGTCTCTGGTCTTGCCTAACCAGTTAAGTCTCTTACAAATAGTCTTGGAAGCTGATGGATTACTGTGCCACATTTGTTTAGGGGAAATGAACTTCCAGGGATTCCATGTCACTATACCAGGTTTTGCTCCTTCTGGGAATTGCTCTTTTGTCACCTATTTCCCTGGGATTTTCCATCCAAATGAGCTGAGTCCACTGTCCACTGGTGTTCCCCACTGCTTCACCAGCCATGACCATTCCCCTAGGAGCAGCTTCTGTGGGCTACTGCCGTGTACCCTCTCATGGTCTCTGAAGCCCTTCAGTCTCTGCCCTGCACCTGTCCCCACCAGCAAGCTGGTCTCTAGGATCGAGTCAAGGAGAATGTTCTTTGCCATTTGTGTTGTTCTTTTTTAAAAAGGTCCAAAACCACTGTTGTTTTTTCCTCACTGGATGGCAGAATTCAGTGAAAGAAACTTTCGGATTTAATCTTCTCTCTCCCTAGCACTTAGACGTGTTGTTGGTGCAGTGGGCTGCTAGTGGGTTCACATGGCAGCTGCTTTTGATTCTACGAATGCTCCTCTCTGACCCACCTTGGGATGACTGTGTCAAGCTCCCTGGGCTTAGCTCTGTACTTTCTGATTCATGTTTTCTCCCAGGATTTTCTCTCAGACTCTAAACACATAGCTACTTCTGTCTTGTGAATTCCTCTTTTTAGCCAAATTATACCAAGGTGGATTCTGACTGAACCCACCCTGCAGAATAGAAAGTCTTGGGGATTAGGAACAGGAGACACCTATGAAAATGGGGATAGTTACAGGGTGAATATAAAAAGAATTATTTTAAGACTTTATGGAAAAGATGTAGATCCCAAGATAGTCTTCATTTTTTGAGGTGTCAGTAACCCAGTAACTATACTCTGCTCTGGGCAGTAGATGAGAGGTTTATCCTCAAGACAAACTGACCAAAGAGGTTCAGCATTAGCAAAACAGAGAAAGTGAGGCTCCTCAATAGAAATAAAGGAATTAAGTGATCAACTAGATATCACGTCATGAGAATCCCCTTTCAACCCATCACTTCTTGTGCCTTTCTTTTTAGCCTTGGAAGTAGTAATTGCCAGGTACCATCTTTCCTCTCCCCCATAGCAGTGCTTGGGGGTGTGTTTTCCAATTGACATTTTAATAGATCACACTTAAATAAATAATGTGTAGTTACTGCATATTTGAAGAACCATCTAACAGGAAAGACAGAACACATAGAGACATTACTTGAAGGGGTAGAAGAAAAAATCATAGAAAATATTATCACTGGAGAAATCTGGTAATTTATGGCAACTATGAAGAAAAATGGGATGTTAAGAGAAAAAAATAGAAATGAGTTTTTTTAAAAATGAGAATACAATATTTTAAAAAAGGGAATTGATCATGATGCGTAATTTTAATATACAGTTAATATCCTATTCTATTTGCTAGGATTTTACTGGGTATTTTTGCATTGATATTCATTAATGGTATTGGTCTATAGCTTTCTTTTTTTGTTGAGTGCTCTCATGGCCTCAGGGTGATATTTGCTTCATAGAAGGAGTTGGAAAGGGTTTCTTCTTTCTCAACAGATTCTGCAATATAGGTATGAGCTCTTCTTTGAAGGTTTGATAGAATTTTGGTATAAACTGTCTGGTCTAGGACTTTTTTTGGGGGGGGCTGGAAGCTTTTTGTTATTGTTGCAATTTCTTTGAAGAACTTGAAAAAATACTTCTTCAATTCATAAGGAATCAGAAAAAAACTAAAGATCTCACAACATTATATAAAATAAAAATAAATTGAGAAGCATTATATGACCAGAGACTATAAGTCTATAATGATCAAAATCATACTGGCATAAAAATAGAGACTTAGATCTATGGAACAGAATTGAGAACCTCGAGATAAAACCAGCCTTATATCACCATCTGATATTCAGCAAACCAAATAAAAGCACACATTGGAGAAAAGAATCCCTATTAAATAAATAGTACTGGCTGAACTAGATAGCCACACATAAAATGCTAAAACTGGATCTGTACCTCTCACCACTTACAAAAATTAACTCACAATGGATAAAGATTTAAATCTAAAATATGAGACAATAAAAATCTTAGAGGAAAGTGTGAGAAAAACACTTAATTACATCAGCCTTGCAAAAGAATTCATGAAAACCCCATTGGCAACTGCAGTTAAAAACAAATATAAATAAATGGGATCTTAAAAAGCTTCTGCTTTTTAAGCAGAGGACACAATCAATAAAGGACAGCTAAGGACACAATCAATAAAGCATATAGACAACCTTTAGAATGGAGGAAGATAATCACATAATACAAATCAGACAAAGGGCTAGTGAACAGAATATACAAAGAACGCAAGCAAATCAACAAGAAAAGAACAAACAGCACCATTAATCAATAAGCAAGCTACATGAACAGAACGTCTTCCTAAAAAGACAGATGAATGGACAATGAACACATGAAGAAAATGCTCCTCATCCCTAATCATCAGAGACATGCAAATCAAAGCCACATTGAAATATCATCCAACACCAGTGAGAACAGTCCACACCACAAGGTGTGAAAGCTGCACATGCTGGTGAGGGTGCAAAAGGGAGGGGTATGCTTATGCACTCTGGTTAGATTGTAAACTAGCACAGCATTTTGGATAGAAGTATGGAGACTCCTCAAGGAACTAATGGGGGGTAGACCTCCCATTTGATCCCATAATCCCATTACTAGGTATCTACCCAAAAGAAAAAAAAATATCATTTTGCCATAAGGATGTTTGCACTAGCATGTTTATAGCAGCTCAATTTGCAATTCAAAGATGTGGAAAAAACCCAAATATCCTATCCTATGAGTGTAATAAACTATGGTATACTTATACCATGGAATACTATTTAGCCATAAAAATATGGAGCCTTTTCATCTTTTATATTCATCTGGATGGATTGGAGAACATTCTCCTGAGTAAAGAATCTCAAGGATGGAAAAGCAAGCATTCCATATACTCAGTACTAATCTGAAACAAAGAGATCAACAACTACAAGCCCACACAAGAGAAAAACACAATTAAACCCAAGAAAGGGTGAGGGAAGAGGGGACTCAATAAGTTCCCACTTATAGGTGACAATGTAGGGGTATATGGCATGCTTCCTCGGTGAAGGAACACTTTCCGGTGAAGGCCTCAACTGCAACTCAGACTTTTGACTTTACCTTACTAACACAAATAATGCAACCTAATAGTTTGTACTTTCATAGTAATCCTAAATAAATAAATAAATAAACCATAACTATGAGGCTATATCAAAAGAAAGCAGCAGGGGGGCAGAGAAAGATGTCAGACTAGAAACAGTTCCTTACTAGCCATTCATGGTGAGACAGGGGAAAGAGAACTCCAGCCACCTCTGCTTGGGGGAACTTACTCAGGGACATTGTTCTGAATGCACAGCAAAGCAGTGGTGGATTCTGGGAGCCAGTGAGGAAGTCTGGAGCTGAGAAAAACTAGCACAGAAGGAAAGGGATTGGGTATGGGCAGGGGCTGGCTAGACAGCCTGCCCAGAAGACTGAGGATAATAAAGGGCTGTCCTGCAATTTTTTTATTTTGGACTAAACTACTCACTGGAACTGTCTTGGAAGGCTTAAATGAGTGAGTGGACTCAAATAGCATCCAGTAGCTGGTCTAGAACACTGGACAGGGTGGATGTCCCATTGACTTGGCTAGTAGCCAAAATAATTTTCAGCCCAGAATTCTGTATCCTGAGAAACTAAGCTTCAAACTCAATGGAGAGATCAAATATTTTTACTAATATTCAAATACTGAGGAAATTTGCCACAACAAGATCAGCCCTACAGGAAGTACTTAGACTTATTCTCCACAGTGAACATCACAATGGACCACCAGCAAAGTAAACACCTACAAACTAAAGGACAAAACCTAGCTTCCACAATGGCACAAAGGATAAAAGTAACCAATGGGCCTTCACAAAATAGGATGATCAGAACTCTATCACACTTATCAATTCTTTCAATAAAAGTAAATGGCTTGAATTCCCCCACTGAAGAGGTATAGGCTGGATAAGAAAAACAAACAAATAAACAAGTCATCAAGAAATACACCTAATCTTGAAGAACAAAACAAGACTCAGGATAATGGGATGAAAAACCATATTTCAGGCAAATAGAAATCAGAAGAAAAGTCATGATGTTATTTTCAGATACAAGTGGATTTAAAGCAGCTAAAGTTAAGAAAGACAAAGATGGTCACTTTCATTCTGGTCAAGGGAACAATACAACAAGAGGACATTTCAGTTCTAAATATTTATGCACCCAACTTAAATGCTCCCAGATTTACGAAGCAGACCTTGATTGGTCTGAACAATAGGATAACACCATAACAGCTGGGGACTTTAACACCCCTCTTGCAGAACTGGACAGATCATCTAAACAGAAACTAAACAAAGATACAAGGGACTTAAAAGTGACCCTAGATAAAATGGGCTTAATATACATATACAGAACACATCATTTCAAAGCTAAGAAATATACTTTCTTCTCATCAACCCATGGAACATACTCTAAAATAGATTATATCCTAGGATATAAAAGAAACCTTGACAAAATTAAAAGAACTGAAATTACACTTTGTATCTTCTCAGACCACAGGCAATAAAGGTGGAATTCAACCTCAACAAATTTTTATCCCCGCAAAAAGGCATGGAAGTTAAACAACCTTAGGCTGAATGACAGTGGGGCAAGACAGCGATAAAGGAGCAAATTGTTGAATTCCTCAAACACAACAACAGTGAAGCAACACGTTACCAAAACCTGCAGGATAATGCAAAAGCAGTCCTAGGAGGGAAATCTATCACATTAGATATGGACATCTGAAAAATCAGAAAGGACATCAACAGCCTAAGGAATCAATCATTTTCAGAAAATGGAAAAGTACAGCAGTCTAGATCACAGAGGATACTCGGAAAAAAGGGAGGGATGCAGATCAGCATTTTCACCGTGTATGATTACTATAAACCTGAAAACTTCAACAAAGCCAACTACAATTTATTAGAACTCTTAAAAAAAAGACAGGGGGTGATTGACTACAGTTGTACAAAGCATTATATGAAAGATTAATGGCTGCCAATTTTGTTCAAACACAAATCCCTTAGCAAATAAATGTGAGAAAAGATACCATGTAAAATATCTGTCAAAAAAGATAAAATACTTAACGAAACATCTAACAAATTTGCAGAATCTGTATGATGAAACATTTAAAACTGTATAAAGAAACCATGATAGATAAATAGAAATATGTATTTGCTTTGTAAACAGGAACAATTCATATTTAGAAGATTTCAATTCTTTCTAAATGAATCCATACTTTTAATAGAATACATTAAAAATATTGATTGTTTACATATTTGGGAAGCTAGTCAAGTTATTTAAAATTTAATTCACATAGAAAAAGAAACTGAGAATTGATAAGGAATTTTTATAAAAACAAAAATAATTAGGAGGGATTTGCTTCACTAGATAATAAGACTATTATAAAACTGTAGTAAATAGTTTGTTATTGACATATAAATAGACCAGTAACACAGAGCAGACCCACACAGACACAAGCACCCAGAGGATGTAGAGATTAGTAAAAGTGATATTTTAAGGCAATGAAGAAAAGCTAGAATATTGTGTTAAATAGTAGAAAATGAGAATTCCTTTGTACCCCATTAAATTCTCTAATGTTTCATATTAGTATGGTACATTTGTCACATTTAATAAATCATTATAGGTACATGATTACTAAAGTGCAGCATACATTCTTCTGATTTCTTTGTTTAGTTTTTTTAATGAAAAAGTGCTTTTTTTATGTCCCAGGACACCAGATTATCAACGTCACCAAGTCTCTTTTTTTTTGGCTGGGGGCCGGGTTTGAACCCACCACCTCTAGTATATGGGGCTGGTGCCCTACTCCTTTCAGCCACAGGTGCCACTCTGTCACTGAGTCTCTTTAGACTCCTCTTGGCTGTGACAGTTTCTTATACTTTCATTGCAATAATGGGAGAAGACAGTAACCTCTCATAAAGAAGAATTCTAAATAATTTATATATATTATTGTATATTCTACCCTCAAAGGGATTTTGAAGAGTCCTGGTCAGGTATTCTGTGTAATGTCTCTCAATTTGGATCTGTCTGGTGGTTTTCTCATGATTAGACTGGGGATAAGGATTTGGGGGAGGAAGACTGCAGAAGATATTATTGTCAACACACCAATCAAGATACTCACTATCAACATGGTTTACCCTGCTGAGGTCCACCTGGACCATTTTTTTGTCAGGTTTTCCACTGTGCTCCCTTCTCTCTTTCACACTCTTTACTCATTGTAAGGGAATCACTTTACATGACTCACTCTTACATGTGTCATCCCTTTGAGGGTAGAATATACAATAATATACATAAATTATTTAGAATTCTTCTTTATGGGAGGTTGCTCTGTTCCCCCCATATATTTTCAACTTGATCATTTATTTTTTATCAGTATGGACTCAAAAATAATTATTCTATGCTTGAGTTACACTCTAATAACATTTTAAAGGCATTTTATTATATATTTTCGTCTGTTGTTTGTTATTCACATTTTTCTAGCTTTGACCATTTGAAGCTGTTTCATTGGGCTCCTGTGCCCCTCTGACCTATCCCTGTGACTGTGTTTTTATTGTTGTTGTTTGCTTGTTTTACACATTACACTAACATTAGAAAGTTTCAAGCTCATCTCATAAATTTCCTGCCCATCCTAAAATCAGCCTTTTTCTAAAATCCAAGTTCTTTTGATTGGAGAATGGTTTCCAAAAACAAGATCCAGGCCCCAATTTGCTCCTAGTACTGGAGAACCACTGTTCAGGGAAATGTATGTATACACACAAACTCCCTTATATCCACATGTCTATAAATATTTTCATATGTATCCACTGGTATCTACAGTAAGTTAAACACTGGTTCACACCAATGTCTCTGACTGTGACATGTCATCACACAGATTGGTCTAACCACCTCCCCTTGTTTACCAGTTTATCTGTAACTTACCACTCTCACAATGAGAAAATGAGATCCCACCATCTGCCACCCAGTTTTGTTATTTTTCAATTACAATATAATTGCAGAGTTGGTAACCAATATTCTTGTGGGGGGAAAATGACAACATTTTATTTTCTAGAAGACATTGGGGTGTACAGTTCTTTTGGTATTTAATCTTCTAGATCCCACTCATTCCCAGAGTAACTTTGGTGAGCCGCCTTCCCCTCCACCCACCTTGGAGTGGTTGTTTCACCCATCTGTGGCAAACGCACATTATTCAGTCACAGCCTGCCTTACACCCTCATGTCCTCTAATCTAAATGATTTGTTGTATGAAGTTCAATCCTTTTAAACAAATGCATGGGTCCACAATTCCAGTATCAATAGAATAGTTTCACCAGGAAATACATCTGTCCTCACTTACGCAAGTCTATACCTACCCCACCCCTGCAGCCATTAATGTGTATACTATCTCAATATTTTTTGCAAATCATCATATAAGTGGAAGTTTGCAGGATGGGGAGTTTCAAAATGACTTATTTCACTTAGTAACATGCATTTTAAGATTCATTTTGATAGTTTATGTCTTTTTACTGCTGATAGTGTTACAGTGGAAACTGGTTCACAATTTGTTTATCCAAATCAGCTATTTAACCACCACCATGGTTATTTCTAGTGTTTGGAAATTATGGATAAACAATCATACACAGATTTTCCTATGGATTTACTTTTTCAAATCTGTCAGGTAAATAACCTAGAAAGAATAATTGCTGGACAGTAACGCAAGGCCATGCTCTGCTTTGTAAGAAACCTCCAGTCTTCCCTGACACCTGCCATTTCAGATTCCCCCAGGGCAATGAATGGGAGTTCCTGTTGTCCACAAGCTTGCCAGCAATGAGCATTGCCAATTTTCTGTTTTGTGTTATCTCACTGTGGTTTGAATTTCTCTTCTCTCGTGACAAAAGATGTTGAGTATCTTTTCATACACTTTCTTGCCATCTATCTATTTTTTATGACAAAGTGCCTATTCAGATATTGTGCCCAGTTTATAATTGGGCTGTTTGACTTACTATTGAATGTTAGAGTTATTTGCTTTGCAAACATTTTACCCCAGTCTGTGGCTCATCTTTTCATTCTTCTTAGCAGTGTCTTTTGCAGAGTGAAAGTTTTTAATTTTCATAAAATCCAACTTACTGCCCCCCCCCACACACAGCTCATGTTTTTGGTGGTGTATCTAAAAACGATTCACTAAACCAAAAATGGCATAGATTTTCTTCTTTAAAAAAGGTTGCTTCTCCAAATTTTATAGTTTTGCACTTTGAAATGCACTTAAAAGTGTATAATCCATTCCATTTTGAGTTCATTTTTGTGTGAGGTATAAGGTCTGTGCCTACCTAGGTTTTTTTTTTTTGGGGGGGGGTTGTTTTGTTTTGTTTTATTTTTGGCTTATAAACATTAGATTGCCCAAGCAGCATTTGTTAAAATGCCTTTGAGTTTTTCATTGAATTGCCTTTATACTTCTGTCAAAAATCAGTTGACTATGTTTGTTTATGTTGGTTTCTGGGCTGACTCTGCCTAATTTATCACCAATATTGCACTGTCATGCTTACTATAGGTTTACAGTAAACTTTGAAATCAGGTAAGAGTGCTCCAACTTCATTCTTATTCAGCCTTTTTTTTTTTTTTTTTTTTGGTTATTCTAGGTTGTGGGTTTTTTTGGTTGGTTGGGTGGTTTTGCATTTTCTTTCTTTTTTTTTTTGGCCAGGGCTGGGTTTGAACCCACCACCTCCGGCATATGGGGCCAGCACCCTACTCTTTTGAGCCACAAGCATCGCCCCAGGTTTTGCATTTTCATATAAATTTTAGACTCTTTTTATTAATTCACATTTGACTCAATTTACATATTAAAATTTGGGCAGAATTTACATCTTCATATTCAAATAAAGAATAGGGCATTTTTCTCCATTTAGTTAGATCTTCTTTGATTTTTTAATTAGAGTTTTATAGTTCTCTGAGTACAAATATACGTTAAATTTATGTCTAAATATTTTGTTTTTATGCTCCTATAAATGGTACCTTTAAATGGTAAATGCTAATTGTTGATTATTGATATATATAAAAGCAATTGGGGTTTGTACATTGTCTAGCTTATTAATTCCAGGAAAGTCATTTGAGGAGAGAAGTTCTGCATAGACAAGAATGCAATTTGTGAATAAAGAGGTTTTATTTTTGATTCTTAATCTGTATAGCTTTTATTTTTCTTGTCTTATTGTACTAGCTAGGATTTCCAGCACAATGTTAAATATTTAGTGGAAGAATTTTTCATCCATGTCCATGTGACAATTGTTCTTGTAATGTCATTATTTAGGAAAGTGGGTTAGGAGACATGCTCTTGTGGTAAATTAGTCTCACTTCTTTAAAGATTTGGTACAACTCAACCTATAAAACCATCTGAACTTACCATCTTCTTTTTGGGAAATTATTACTTAGTGATTCAATTTCTTATATAAATGTAGGGCTACTCAAGTTATTTATTTCTCTTTGTGTCAGTTACAGTAGTGTTTTTTTGCTTGTTTGTTTTGTTTTGTCATCTAAGTTTTAAAATTTGTAGGCCAGAGTGGCTCACAGTATTGTGTGTTATCATTTTAATGCTCATGTGACCCATAATGATTGTTCTTTCTTTTCTGATACTAGAAACTTTTCTTGTCTCTCTTTGCCTTTGGTAGCTTTTATAGCAGTTTATATAATTATGTGCCTCTTTTCCTAAAAAATCAGCTTTTAGTTTCATTGATTTTCTCTATTGTTTTATTTTCAATTTTATTAATTTCTCCTCTGATTATTATTGTTTTGATGCTTTATTCAGGTTTAAGTTAGTTGTTCTTCCTTCTCTGGTTTTCTAAGGTTGGAGCCTAAGTTATTGAGTTTAGATCTCTTCTTCAGCATTTAGTGCTATCAATTTCCCTCTGTCCACTGTTATCACAGCATATAATACATTTTGATATTATAGTTTATTTTCATTTAGTTTGAAGTGTTTTTTTTTTAATTTCTCATGAGATTTCCTCAATCCAAGAAGAATGCTGTTTAATTTTAAAATATTTGGGGATTTTCTAGCTATTTTTCCCTTATTGATTTCTAGTTTATTTCCCTTGGGAGTCTGCGAATATGTTTTGTATGATTTCTAGTGTTTTAAAATTGCTAAGGTGTGAGTTGTGGCCCAGAATATGATCTATTTTGATGAATGTTCCATATGAGCTTGAAAAGAACATGAATTCTGCTTTATTGGATAGAGTATTCTAAAAATGTCATTTGGATCATGTTGATTGATGGTTCTAATCTAGAATAGATTCTCACTGATATTCTTGATTAATCAATTCCTGGCAGAGGATATTGAAGTGTCTAACTAGAATAGTAGATATGTCTATTTCTCCTTTCATTTCCATCAGAGTTTGTCTCATCTATTTTGATGCTCTGTTGTTATATACACATTTATAGTGGATGTTGGATAATTGACCTCTTTCTCATTATGTAATTCCCTCATTTATACCAGATGGTCTTCATTCTGAAGTCTGGATTCTCTGAAATTAATAGAGATACCTCAGCTTTTTAAAAATTAGTTTTAGCATATTATATATTTCTGTATCTTTTAAATTTTTACTCATTTGAGTTCTTATATTTAAAATGAGTTTCTTGCATACAACATAGAGTTGTGTTTTTTATTTTTCTCTTTGGAAATATCTGTCTTTAATTAATATATTTAGACCATTCTCAGTAAAAATGTTTATTTTACTTTTTTTGTAAAAATGTTTGTTTAGGCTAGGCGTGGTGATTCACACCTGTATTCCTAGCATCTGGACAGCCAAGGCAGGTGGATTGCCTGAGCTCAGCAGTTCAAGACCACCCTGTGCAAGTGTGAGACCCCATCTCTAAAAATAACTGGCATGGTGGTGGGTGGGCATGTGTAGTCCCAGCTACTTGGCAGGCTGAGGCAAAAGGATTGTTTGAGTCCAGGATTTTGAGGGTGCTGTGAGCTATGATGACATGGAACTCTACCCAGGGCAATTGAGCAAGATTTATCTCAAAAAAAAATAAAAAAATAAAAATAAATGCCTGTTGATATTATTTGATTAATATTCTCTATTTTGTATTTCCTATCTGTTGCATTGGTTCTTTGCTTTCTCCCTTTATCTGTTCACTCTGGTTTTAACTGAGCTTTTTATAATTCTATTTGATCTCTCTCAGCATATTAATTAACACTTTTTAAACAAAATTAGAGATTGCATTGAAATGTACAGTATACATTTTTAACTAATCTAAGTTCAACTTCACATAATGCCATGCCATCTTGTGTAGTAATATATCAAAGTAGTTCCAATTTCTTTTTCCCATCCTTGTGACATTGCCTCATTTGTTTCACTTATTTATATGCTTTTATCACTCAAGACATGATTCCTGCTTTTACTTTAAGCAACCAATTATGTGTTAGATCAATGAAGAATAGTAAAGAGAAAATATCATATTTTATATTCACTTATTACTTTTCTAGCATGCTCCCTTTCTTTATTTATATAGTTGTTTCTATCCTGTATAATTTTTCTTCTATGAAAGAATTTCTCTTATTTTTTATAGTCAAGTTCTAATGATAAATACATATCAATTTTTTTGTTGTTTGAGAAATTATTTTTTTCTTCACTTTTGAAGGATAACTTTGCCAGATAGAAATTTCTAGACTGATGATTTACTTTTTCAAAACTTTAAGTAAAGTAGAACCTCTATGGCTGATCACCACCCTACATGGACCATCTCCTTAAATGGCCTAATTTTCATAGACTGGACATATACCCCATGTATGTATCAGTAAAGTAAGCCTGATGACCACCTTTGAATGTTGACCAGCTTGTTACAGTCCTTTGGATGGTCGACTTACAGAGACTCTAGTGAACTTCACAACACTCTGCTCTTGCTTGCAGGATCTGTCAAGAAGTCTGTGGTAATTCTTATCCTATTTCTCTGTAGGTGAAGTATATTTGACTCCGGTGTCTTTCAAGATCTTCCCTTTGTATTTGTCTTTCTTCAATTTGAATATAGAATGCTTAGGGTATGTGTGTGTTTATAAATATTCTGTTTCATTCTTTTAGTTTATTGGGGTTTAGTGTTTGTTATTAGTTTTGTTTTTTTTTTTTTTTGTTCTTCTGCTCTATCTTCCTCGAAGGTCTGCAATGATCTGCCCCCTGTTATTAGTTTTAAAACATTCTGTTATTATCACTACAAACATAATTTTTTTTCCTTCTCCATTCTTTCTTCTGCTTCTTGAATTCTAATTACTTAAGCGGTATGCCTTTTAATATTGTTCCACAATTCTTAGATATTCTGTTTCATTTTGGTTTTTAACTTTTTTTTTCTTTTGCATGTCAATTTGGGAAATTTCTATTGACCTATATTCAGGGTCACTGATTATTTTTGTCAATATATCAAGACTAGTGATGAGCTCATTAATGATATCCTTCATTTTTATTATAGCGTTTCAGTTACTAGATTTTCCTTTTAATCCTTTCTTAATTTTTTCTCTTCTATGCTTATATTGGCCACATACCCTAGTCTGTTGTCTACTTTTCCCTTTACAACTTTTAGCATATTAATTATACTATGCACACTTTTATCTATGTGATATCTGGGTCTGGTTCTGTTGGGTGCTTTGTCTTTAAAATGTTTGTCTTGACTTTTGTCATGCCTTGTACTTTTTTGCTGTAATTTGTACACATTGCATGGGGTAGTACAAACTGAGTTAGTCAAATCAACTTTTAGTGTGACGATTTATGTTTATCTGGTTAAGAGTTGAGTTGTGTTTAATGTTTACTGTATCTGTAGGTGCCACAAGCCTGAAATTACCCTGGTGTCCTGATATTTTCCTTCCCTCTTCCCTTTGGGCTTCCTTAAACAATCCTCCTCAAAGTCAGTTTGCAGTACTTCCAGCTGAAATCCTCTGTTACCAAACTGTAGTTTTGCCAGGGTATTGGTATGATGTGGGGGACCAAGAACTTGCTCTAACATGCTGTTTAAATGTCAGTCTTATGGTGGAATGTGACTTTCACAGGTGTTTCTCCAGGGGTATAGCTTCCTCTGCCACTCCCTGACCACTGCCTCCTCCTCTGCTGCTGTGCTCATGATCCATTTATGTAAAACCCTTACCCTTTTCCTATATGTTTTCCCCTTTATGTGAGACAGGAAGGCTGGAGGGGGCTATTGTGAGAAGTATGCATTTTCTTCCATCTGGGATAATACTATGGCAAACTCCTTTCCTCTGGAGAGTAGGCCTTTGTTAAGAAACAGACTCTGGGCGGATTTCAAAATGGTTACTCTTCACTCACCTTGCTAGAGCCATGGGATATTTCTCAGATCTTTACCAGGTGAATCTAATGGGCTCTGTGGCAGTAAAGCCCACAAAAGAGTGCCTTCTCTTACACTGCAGCCCCCAGGAGATCGACTAAAACTGCCTCCAGCAATTTGTCTTAATTATTTGTAAAATATTCCTACTAATTAATTTCTCTAGTGGCTTCTTCCATGAGTATGCAGATCTTTTTTTGTCTCTCCTGATGCCCCTGTTTCTCCAGATTTGGGGATGGTAGTTTGCCCCGCTACTTTAGTTATCTGGTAGGTACGAGAGAAGCAATTGCTCTTCAATTTGTCCAGCTCTTTTCTTGTTATAAGGATGGGAGTGATGACATCTAAGCTCTTTACATGTTGAAATTGAAACCAGAAATTTCACTGGATTTTAAATTTTGCTTTTTCCCAAGGCCAAAAATATGTTATTTCCTTTACCTTTTGGTTCACAGAGATTTGCTTCTCAATTCTGATTACTACCTGAATGATAACAAGCCTTGTTCTCCTGGTCTAACTCTGCTAACACTAGCTAGATAGGGTTGCAGCCCTCTGCTAGAAAAATCACTAAAATAAAGGGCCATTTTGTCTTACACATGCAGAGAAAAATAGAGAAAATAATGTCCACTTTCACTGTCAAAGTATTGTAGTTATGATTTTTTTTTGCATTTTAAAAATTTCAGTTGAATAAGCTGAATAATTGGCCTTTTTTCTCTAAATTGGGAAAAGTTAATAATAAGAAGAAAACAATGGGATAATTGCCTGTCATTTAGTACCACTGTTTACATCACCCATCTCGGGCACACACTTACAATTCATACTCTATAGTTCATTTCAATTATTTAAAACAATGAATTAAAATGACTTTAGGGAAATACTCAAAAGGAAATTATTATTGCTTGACTCTGTGTGTCTGTGTGTGTGATGCCAGCAGAAAATCTGTGGTCAGAGAAATTCACAGAAAGAAGGTCCTATAGTCTGAAGAGTGTGGAGGATGACTATGACTATGGATCCCCTTACATTTTCTTTTCTCCTTTCCCTTCTTTGCTTCAAGGGTGGTTCTGCTCGCCCTTCACCTTATTAACATGGTATATAACAATACTTATACTCATAACATCAAACATGACAACATCAGTGGTAAAAATTCTGGAAAGAACTTGTCTTTCTTGCTAGACTAATGCAGATTAGGAGCCCCTTGGAGCTAAAGAGTATGGCAGAAATCCAAGAGAAGACAGACCTGGAGAAGCAGATACTCTGATTCTAGGTATAGATTGACACAGATTCTGGGTTCCACCTTGAGTACCACTGTTGCAGACTGAATGGGATTATGAAAGATGCTCAGGAGGGTTGTCTTGTCGCTTCAGCCCTGTGAGGACTCAGGAAGAAGATGGAATCTACGGAGGGGAAGCAGGCCTCACGGACATTGCTCTGCTAGCTCTTTGACATAGCACTTCTGGCCCCTAAAACTGTGAGAAATAAATTCCTGCGGTTTATAAGCAACCTAGTCTGTGTGCATTTGTGGTTTTTTTGTTTGTATGTTTTGATTATTGTTTGTTTCTTTGTTTTTTGATATAACAGCTGGAAGGGACTAAAAAAATACATTTATGGAACAGCATGGAGGTATAGAAGTGAACTACTATATAAAATAGACTAATCTCTGAGTGGCACATGCATGGGAAAGACCCAAAGCAACAGAGCAAAGGCTTGGGAAACTAAAATGACATTTGGAACCTTCATCCACAGGTGATGGTCTGATCCTTGCAGTCTGGTCCTAACCAGGATTATCGTCAGGTAAACAAACCAAATAGCAACATTTTCCAGGGGATTGTAACAAGATCTAGGGTCTCACAACACAATTTTCAAGAATATAAACATATGATAAAAATTATTTGATATTTAAAAAACTAGACTAAATGACCAATTCTAAAGGGAAAAGACAATTAACATACATCAACCTGAAATGTTGTTAGGTTATGTTAGAATTATGAAAGACTTCAAATCATCTATTATAATTATCTTCCATGAAATAAAGGTAAACACTCTTGAAATAAATGAAAAATAAAAGTTCTAGGCATAGACATAAAAGCTATGTAAATGAACCAAAAGAAATTTTGTAATTAAGGAATATAATATCTTAAATAAAAAATTATTGAATGGCCTCATTAGCAAAATGGATATGCTTGAAGAGAGTCAATAAACTTGAAATTCAGTAGAAATTGCTCAGTGTGTAAAAATATATAGAAGATTTTTAAAATAGTTTACCTATATTTGGATGAAAACCAGCAGAATCATTATTAAAAATATGTTCTGCTTGGTTGTGAAGAATGACTAGTATGCCAGCCTGCTTCCTCTGTTATAATGATATGACAATAAAAGGAATTGAATGCATTTTATTTGAATACAGAAGTGAGAGGAAAGGCGATACCAATATTTACTAAGTGCATAGTAATTAAAAACATTAGAAATATTGAACATTTAGGTGTTTTATTACCTTATGAAATTATGAAGAGAATTTTAAATAATGCTTACCTCCTCCTTGTTATTGTGTAACATGATAAAACATTTTTCATGCCTTGGTGAATGGTCAAATAGGCAAATATCTCTGACTATTTCATTAACGTGAGGCTTTCTGCAAGTATCCCTGCCTCTGGAGTGTCTTCATTCTTTTTACTACACCTACACTTCTCCTTCTCACTGACAAATTTGCTTTCATTAAGTTCCTCTAACATCATGGTAGAGACTCTCAAGCGAGGGTAGTGTGGGGATTCCTATGGTTACCTCGCTACTCTATAATTCCATTTACACTTGATTCAAATGCCACTTCCAGTGTCTTCATTCTTTCCTGTACTCTCATGTTCATTGGCCAATGTCTTCTTCCGAATGTTCATTTTGCAAAATATTATGTGGTCCTGGTACTAGCAGAGAAGTAACACAATTGCATGCACTGCTGTTGTGTGTGAATTAAATATCAGATACAAAATGGCCAATTACTGATAGACTTTAAGTGACTTAGTTGTTCATTGATCATGATGAGCATTTGTTATTTACATACTGATCTGTGAACTGAAGAACTAGCAGCAAAGTTGTACTTCATGTATGTAATTCACAGTTAATATACGTGGTGCTTGAAATTTAAACCATGTTGCTGGGGCACCTGTATTGTTTAATTAAATGGTTGTGAATAAAGCCTATTCATATTAGAACTCTGCAAAGTGATAACTGCCTGAGATATATAGCAGCTCTCTTTTTTATTATTATTAAATCATAGATATACAGTATCTCTTAATGTAAATATTGGCTGTTATAAACTCCTGTCCTAAAAACTGCAGGTTCCAAACTTTTGATGCTTTTTAAATTGGTAGCATATATTTTTCTTGATGATCTTTGATGAGCTCTTTATATGTTCAAAATATTGACTTTTGTTAGTGATATGCAAAGTAAATGTCTTTTTCCAGTTGTAACTTGCTCTTAAGACTCCTTAGACTGTAGTCATTAGAGATTGTATTTTTTCACTTTAACCAGGTAAAATATGTTTACCTTTTCCTGTTGTACTTATATTTTCTTATACAAGGTTTTTATAAATTTTACATTTCACAGTTAGATTTTAACAAATATGAAATTATTTTTGCGCTTGATGTGAAGTTTTTATCATGGCTAAGTTGGCAGCCCAGAAAAGGAATTAAGTAAATATTTCTTTCCCAAATAATCCTATATAAATCCCCCATAGATGCATAAGATGATTATCAGATTTCTAGTTAAAACGAGGAATATTTATGAACCCAAATCATCATAGGTTAACTACTATGGCGTTACAAGTTTGAAATGAATTCTACAACCTTTTCTTTTTGCAATATTGCCCTAGTAATTCCAAATCTTCACTATTCTATATAAATTTCGGAAACAATTATTCCAAGAAGATAGTTAAAATTTGTTAACATTTTACTCAATTTTGTCAGTATTTGTGCTTGTAAACATGGTTTATAATTATCTGTACTATGTTTAATTGCTTTTAATGGCAGTTTATAATTTTCCTATATAAGTCTTCCTCAGTACCTTATACTTTGTGTATTATTTTAAATGGTTACCATTGTCCTAAAATTGTGATTTCTAATTGACTGTTTTCAATGTATAAAGATGTCATCACTTTTTGAGATTGATATAGCAACCTTACCAGATTCTCTTGACAATTCAAATATTTCATAAATTAAATAGAATATTTTATGGAAATTAGAATATAGTTCATTGTTAATAGCAATTCAGTTTGTTTTCTTTTCTATTCAGTTTATTTTTCTTATCTTATTGCATTGTCTGTGAATTCCAGTATACTGTTGGATAGACATAATAGTACTAGATATCCCTAACTTTTTCCTGACATTGGTAGGAGCACTTCTAATTTTTAAAAATCAAATATAGTGTTTGTGGAAAGTCATGGTAGAATTCATTTACAAAAATAGGATGTTTTCTTCTTTTCCTAATTTTTGGAAGTTTTTATGAATAGATTTTAAATTTTATCTAATCTGTTATAGATAATCAGATGATTTCTTCTATAATTTTTAAAGGGATGCATTAAAAAGATAGTGTGGAAGCATAGAAATGCATTGACAATACATGAGAATCAACAATCTACTGTAGCAACACTTCAGTTTCCTCAGCTGATGTCTATAATCTTTTTTATATAAGGAAACCACCAAAGGGAACTGGGTTCTAAGGTTATTACTGTCCAGAGCATACAGGCCTCAGTGGAGTCAACTCTTGTTGAATCTCTGTAATGAGCTCTTTTATCTAGCTTAATGAAAAAGCATGCCTGTATTGTTTACATCTGATGCTGGAGATGGTGATGTGTTTGCCTGGTTGTTTCACCTTTCTCTACCTTCAAACACAGGTTGCATTGAAAAGGGGTTCTCTTGAGTCATGGGCTCAAACAAAGTAATTTTAAATAATTTGCCTTCACTTCATACCCTTATATTAGACTTTGAGCTTTTAGAACGTGACTAAACTGAGCCATGTCTTTGAACACACATGCATTTTTGTGTCAGCAATGCTTTCTGTTAACCTGAGTGATGGGGTTCCACTTGGAGAGGACCACCATCGCTCCTCAGACTCACCACTCTGTGCTGTCTTCTTTCTCAGTGTTGAGATGAGTTTATGAAGCACTGTCCTGAAGACTGCAGCACCAACTAGAGGTGACGTGTAGATGCAGCTGCTGCCATGTAGAAGCTTACATGCTTTGCAAGTCTGCTTTGCTCACAGAGACGAGACAGGAATTGATTCTATCCCACTGTGGGAGTCTGCAGGCTCTTGCCAGATACGACTATGCCTTTAAAATAAAAACAAACCCAACAAAGAACAGTGAGATGAGCAGCTCAGAAGCACAGCTTTTTTGGGCAGCCTTTATCCAAATACAGCTGACTTTCATTTGGTTTTCATTGTGTCTACAAACAGGACAGGCAGGATTCATAGCCTGCCAAAGAACCGCATGCTCCTTTTGAAGCAACCTTATCAGAAAGGCACACTTGCCCACACCTTTCAAATTAGCCTATGGAAGGAAAAGAAAAGGCAGTCCTTAATCCACCTTGGCTCTACCTCAGTCCCCGCAAACCGCCATCTCCAAACACACTGAACACGCCTTGAATGCCATCTGTGTTTCTGTTCTAGAGCAAGAAGATTAAACGTGTTCCAAAATGGCCACAGAAAATTCCCTGACCCACTACTCCATACACTTTTTATCATGGGGGGAGAGATTAAAGAGTTTTATATACCAATCTATTTGCTTATTTGTTTTTCTTTGTTCACTTTCTGTCAGTTTTAGGTAAAGTTCAACGTTGATGGGATTTTTTAAAATACTGCTCTTATACTGCTTTATCTATAGAACTTGAAACATCATTTGTTCTCTAGTAAGTGCTCAATAAATCTTTATTGAAAGGAGAATTATTACGATAATATTCTCTTCCATTGTAACCAGCATGGTACTTATTAGTAATATACTCACTGTAGGGAATTTTGTAAAGGAAAGACTAATTAATGAAATTCTGCCATCTTCTATGCTATGTGTGTGCTAGAGGCTTCCCTGAGGATTGAACTTATTCAAGCCAGAGGATTCAGTGGCCAGTGCTCATTGAAATGTTTAATACTGAAGCAAGATGAGAACATCGCTGGATAGATATAAAGACAGGCATCTGGGTTCTCTTTAACACTACCTTTTCTACTCCACTTAATTCCTAATTCCAGAAATACCTCTAAACCCAGAATCATGGACAGATGAGTTCTGGGCTTATGTAGTCTAAGTCTCTTAGGAAAGAAGACCCCAAACTTGCTAAACATAATCCATTAGCAAGAGAAACTTAATGAAAACACGTCTGTTCCAAACCTCATGTCTCAGTGTCATGTTTGGTCCACACAATTGCCTCAAGATTTAAGATTGTGAAATAATGAATGCAAATATTTCGGTGACTGAGTTAAAGTTGCCTAAGGAAATTAATCAATCAGCCTTCCAATTAATAAGATTCAGTATTTTTTAAATTTTTTTAATTTTTTATTTTATCTTTTTTTTTAGTAATTCATAGCTGTGTACATTAAAGCAGTCATGGGGTACAGTGTGCTGTTTTTATATACAATTTGAAATATTTTCATCAAACTGGTTAACATGACCTTCATGTCATTTTCTTAGTTATTATGTTAAGACATTTATATTCTACATTTAGAAAGATTCACATGTACC